>SZWC01003396.1:130852-144891 GCA_023375785.1 Penium margaritaceum
TCAAGCATCATGGCATCCGCCACGAGCAGACCACCCCATACAATCCCCAAAGCAACGGCGTGGCCGAGAGGATGAACCAGACCCTGCTCGGCATGGTGCGAAGCATGCTCTTCGACGCCAAGCTCCCACCTCGCTTTTGGGCTGAAGCAGCAACAACGGCCTGCTACCTCTTGAACCTCACACCAGCGACCGCCTTGCGGAAGCGTGGAAAGGAGCAGGACAAGCAGCTGAAGACCCCACAGGAAGCATGGTCGGGAAAGAAACCCAACGCATCCCATCTGAAGGTGTTTGGGTCAACTGCATGGGTGAAGATCCAGTCGGGAGAAGGTGGAGGCAAGCTTGACGCACGTTCGAGGAAGTGCGTCATGGTTGGGTACGACACGTCACACAAAGCCTATCGGCTTTGGGACCAGGCAGCAGGCAAGCTCGTGAGGAGCCGCGACGTCGTGTTTGACGAACGCACCCTTGGAAAGGGAGAGCTGCTGGACCCGATCCTCGCTCCCAAAGCGGGAGAGTGGATAGTGTTGCTTGAGTCCGGAGACCAAGCGCCCGACAACTGGCTCGCTTTGCCAGCAGGTGGTAGGAATGGGAGAGATGTTGCGGAGGATGATGCAGCATCTGACATGGACGCGGATTCCGAGGCGTCCAGGGCTTCCGAGTCTGACTTGGAGTCTGACGACTCTTCTGACGATGACGACGACAAACCACCACCTGTGGAAGCACTAGCACCAAAGCAAGAAGCCGCACCACTACCCCGGCGCAGTTTGCGACCAAAGAAAGCACCTTTGCGGTATGAGGATGATTGGACCGGCTTGAGCTGGTCGTGCATGGCTCAGGGAGAGCCATCCACAGTGGCGGAGGCGATGAATGGCCCAGATGCGGCTAAGTGGAAGGAGGCAGTGGACAGCGAGCTCGCGTCCATTGTCGAGAACGGCACGTGGGTGCTGGTGGATAGACCCGACAAGGCCCACGTGGTGGGATCCAAGTGGGTCCTCCGAGTGAAGAAGAAGCAAGACGGCAGAATCGACAAGTTCAAGGCAAGGGTAGTGGCTAAGGGGTTCTCTCAACGCCCGGGCTCTGAGTACGATGAGACGTTCGCGCCCGTCGTGACCTTTGCCTCCATCCGCTCTCTCCTTGGCATTGCAGCTGCAAGGAACCTGGAGATACACCAGATGGACGTCAAGACAGCTTTTCTTTATGGGAAGCTTGACAAGGAAGTGCTGATGGAGGTGCCCGAAGGAGTCGAAGCTCCCAAGGGTAAGGTGTGCAAGTTGGTGAAAGCGCTCTACGGGCTGAAACAGGCCCCAAGGATGTGGTACAAAGAGATGGACGGTTTCATGACCGGTCTCTCCTTCACGCATTGCCACAGTGATCCGAGCGTGTATGTGCGCGATGATGGGAGAGGGCTAATGCTGGTTGCACTGTACGTGGATGATCTGATCATCTGCTCGTCTTCGGTCGAGCTGCTGGATGAGCTGAAGTCTGACCTCAGCAAAAGGTTCAAGATGAAGGACATGGGTCCTCTCGAGTACTACCTCGGGATCGCCATCCACCGCAACCGAGTAGCCGGCACCATCGAACTCAACCAAACCAAATACATTGGTGAGGTACTGAAGCGCTATCACATGGAAGACTGCAAACCTGTCAGCACCCCAATGACGACCGATACGAAGCTGAAGGCCTCCATGTCGCCAAGCAACGAAGCAGAACAAAGGGAGATGCAAGACATCCCCTACCAGTCCGCCGTGGGTAGCATCATGTACGCCATGGTAGGGACTCGTCCCGACATCTGCTATGCTGTGGGACAAGTGAGCAGATTCGTGGCCAACCCTGGGCCACAACACTGGCAGGCAGTCAAGCGCATCTTGCGCTACCTGCAAAAGACACGTCACATGGGCCTCATCCTTGGAGGCCAAGAAGGAACGGAACCCCTTCGCCTGAAGTGCTATACCGATGCTGACTGGGGAGGAAACCTCGACGACAGGAAATCCACCTCCGGATACGTGTGCATCTTGAATGGCGCTGCCATCTCATGGGCCAGTAGGAAGCAGGATTGTGTTTCTGTGTCCACGGCTGAGGCAGAGTATGTTGCTCTGTCTGAGTTGTGCAAAGAGACTCAGTGGCTGCGCAGCCTCCTTGGCGAAATGACAGTACCACAGAAGGATGCCACGGTCGTACACGTGGACAACATGAGTGCCATCTCAATGGCTGAAGACGAGATCATCTCCCGGCGAACGAANATACCTTTTTGGCATGGTTGAATAGGCACCGGAGTCTCAGACGAGAGATCGCAGGTTCAAACCCCGCGACGGCCACATTTTGTTGTGGCCAAAACTTGGACAGGAAGCTTCTATGAAGCTTACTAAAAGCCTGGCTTGAGGATGACACTTGGCGGTCTAAGGACGCGCCAAGTAGGATTGTAGGTTGAGGTTGGCTCCAGTGGAGCCACTACAAGCAGAAGCTTTAGCAAAGCTCTGCAAGTATAAAAGCCTGTACCTTGCATGCATCCATTTACAGTTCTTGCCTTTGAGACTCCTCACAGAGTGTCCAACCAAAGGTAGACACTAAAGACCAACATGCGGACTTCGTGAGGTTGCAAACCAAACGAACCTAAAGTGTGGATCCCTCGTTCGAGGGTGATATGTTATCTTGGTTGCAATACCAAGAGCGGTTGGCGGCCTCCCATGTCGGGACCCGTTTTCTAGACCGTTGCTATCCGGCGCATTGACAGGCTCTTCCGTAATGCCTGTCACTACTGGTGCTGCTGTTGTCAGTACTACTGTTGCTGCTGCTAGTATTAGTGCTACAGCCTGGGCACGTCTAGCCAATTGTGCCATCCGCTGTTGCGCACAACGAGTGCGTGCACGAGGGGTACCGGCAGAAAGGACGGCTAAGAGAGTGACGAGGTCGGAGGTCGGGATGACTCTGACTGCCTCTAGGACTGAGCATAGTGTGTCAGACGTGGAGTTGAGGTCGGGTGCCAGGACATCCTCAGGCAATGTCTCACACACAGGCGAGGATGATGAGGACAAAGAGGGGGGAGTTTGCACTGACATGGTGGAGGCAGACCGCTCAGAGACCACATGGTCTATGAGTTGTTGCACCATGCCCTTTAGACCCTGGCGCTTTGCATACAACAATGCCATAACTCCTCTGAGGGGTGCCACGGTATCGGCCTACAACATCTCTGAGTCGGATGGTGAAGAAGGACGGGACCGTATCCAAGGCGGTCGCCACTAGGTAGGGCGTTGGCGACACTGGCGCCAACCATGGTACCAATCACCACAGTAGTAGGACGCAAAGCCGTTAGACGCCTGAGGCGTGTGCCACAGCTGCAAATACCACTGTGGATGCGACGCCTGCCACGCATGCAGTGCCGGTGCCAACCACGGCGCCGGCTGTGCTCCCTGCCATGCCGGTCTGCTCATCTCCGGAGCTTGGCGTGGGTGAGTGCACAGGGCACTTGCTCCCTCTGGCACAAAACCACAAGGGGAGATTGGCGATCGAATCACAGTCTCTCAGATTTTACTGCAACGTTGTCACGAGGACAGCCACCACCACGTTGGTGTTGCACTGCTATGCGACTGCTACGGGATTGCTATGCTGCTATCGCGCAGTGAACGTAATATGTGACTTCAATTCGCCTCCGGTACTGCTGCTGTTGTCGTTGCTGCCTACAGCCACCTTCAACGCCGACAGCGGTGGTCCCCGCCACACTTCCAACGGCTAGTAATGCTACTGGTGGTACTGCTGCGGCTGCTGCTACTACACCGGTCACCGTCACCAACCAATGGCTGTGAACCCCGGCCACCTCTTTGCTGCTACTGCTGCAAATATTGCATCTCACGCAATTCTTGCTGCTGCTGCGGTCGACGTCACTCACTTTGCTTTTCTCTGGTTCACCGAATGCTCAGTGCTAGTGGAGTACCCCTCCTTGGGATCTTTCTCGAGTGCCCCACTCTAGGACCCCCCTGTCCTTTTTTTTTTGCTGTCTGGCTCAACCCTCGCTTCGAGTGAGCTCGTCGAGCAAGCTCGCTCGGCAAGCTCGTCGACCGAGCTCGCTCGACGAGCTGGCCCGTGGGCGAGCGAGCTTGTAGTGTGAAGCTGCAAGGCAGCTTCGCATTGAAAGCAAGAAAACTGCCCCTGCTTTGTGCGCTGCTGCTACTACTACAGCTGTTGGGAACATGTGCAGCTACGGCTGCATGCTACAGCTGCTCGTCACCGCTGTCGTCGGTACTGCTGCTTTTGTGCGATGCTGCTCCGGCTACTGCAAGGGGGTGTTGAGCAATGCTGCTGCGCACTGCTGCTACGTGCTGCTGTGGCTACTGCTCTCTACCGCTAATGCTCAGCTACTAGCCGCCACCATTGGTAATGGTTGGTGCTACAGCTGCTCGCTCCTGCTGCGACTACTACTGTTGTGCTGCTTCTATGGCTGCTGCATCTGCTGCTGCTGGTATGGCTAATGCATCTGATGCTGCTACTGCCCTGTTTTTGCTGCTTGCGGCTGCTGATGTCGCCACTACTACAAGCTGGTGCAGACGCTGCCACAAGCTGTTGCCGCCACTACCGCAAGATGCTACTACGAGTTGGTTCTCCTCCCATTTCTTGTGTACACGCCGGTAGCTAGACATGGCTGCTGCTCCTACTCGGTGTTGATGCTGGTACCCGGCGTGGCTGTTGTTAGTAGCTTCTCCCACTACAGGTGCTTCCCATTGCTGCTACTGCTACGGCTGCTGTTGCTTCCAGCTGCCGTCGCTGTATTTGCTACCTCCAACGCTCTGCTGTAACGTAGTCGTGGTGGATCCCTCCATGATCTTCTACTGCTGCTATGGGTGGCTGTCACTGTTGCCACTTACTGTTGCTACTGCTGCTACGTCTCTGCTACACAAAAAAATGAGCTATAACTCATTTGCTCTAATACCATGAGAAACTTCCGAGAACCTTCCTAACCGCTTGTCACTTAACAAGGTGTCAGTGCTTAGTTAGTGTGTGATTACAGTCAGAATTCATGCACAAAACTGCAAGGGTCTGGATAGGGACACGTATAGAGTGTCAGGTAGCTCAAGTTGAATATAATTGTGGAGAGGGATCAAAACTGACAAGCACACAACACAAATAGCTGCTGCGGCGCATGGCAGGTGACGCACGCCGCAGTGTCAGTTTGTTCTAAAACCAGCCCAAAATCACTGTTTTTGCCGTAACTCTACGCACAGGTATGCAAACGCAACACCGTCTTAACCTAGAGATGCGGAATCTTCAGCCGGACGCTACGACTGGTCACACACACAAGTCAAGCATCGATCGGTGGACAGACAATGTAAAACATGCAAATCGGGCTCGAGAGCCAGTCCACCGAGAAAACTCTAGCGTCTAGAGAAAAACTGCAAAGGACCCCGGCAAACACCCGGGATGTCGTGGCAGCTGTCTGGCAGCTGCTGGTGCTGTTGGTTTGTGTGGCTTCCACCCAAATACCCCATGTTGGTGGTATGAGGTAGAGGAGAGGTCGACGACACGACAGGCCTCCGTAGTGTCCCGAGACTTCTCTAGCATCTACGACAGCACCGGCGAGACACAGTTGATGTGTTTCAGCAGCCCTGTTGGCTTGTCGGGAACTAAAAGATTTTTCTCAGTGGATTGAGACCCGTGCACCCAGTAGACTGTACCGGTGCGATGAGGTGACCTGATGACTGTAGTAGTGCTTTCGATGTTCGGAAAGGCATTTGCAATGTCTAGACGCTGATTTTGAGTGTTTCTAGCATAGGTGGTATTTTCTCGGTGGTGTAGATCCTGACACTGAAAGAGCTATTCCGGTGCCTCGAGGAGACCACCTTTGTTGTTCAAGTGGTCTCTACAGTGTGCTCTTCCCAGTGACTCAGGATTTTTTCTGGATTAGCAAGACCGTCTGCGGACTGATGAGGCTTCTGCGAAAGGGGTGAAGTGATCCGCGGAAGCCCAAAGGGAGAAAGAGCAAAGAAGGATGGAGAACGCTGGCTCCTGTACCTCTGTAGTAGAGCTGAGGGAAGGAGCAGCGGGAGGGGAGGGACGTGCAAGGATGGTGGCGAGAAAGTTGGAGTTGCATGCCCGCGCAGCCACACATCATGGCGGGAGACATCAACGAATGACACTGAGACCACGGGGTGCAAAGGGCATCTGCGATGGACACAAGAAGCGAGACAAGCCCCTAGGATGTGGGGAAAAGCATTACATATGCGGGAATATATCAGGTACCATGGATCCACAGAACTAGAAGAAGGCGCGTAGTATCAATTACACGGGAGAAGATCAAGCACCGTCGCGCCGCAGTTGTGGAACATGGCGGACTGCAGAGACTCCAAAGAGCAAGAGAAGAAGAAGTCATAGGGATGGGCAGGTAGTGGATTGGGGAAGGAAGGGTGCTAGAGTAAGAGAACATAGGAACTGGTGATGTATCATACATGTGTGTAAAGGAAGAGACCCGCGGTGCGACAAGCCCACGTGGAGTCCCACATAATATTTCAAGTGTGTTGTAGACAGTAGTTAGGCAGTTCATATATCCTTTGGCATGAAGAATTGAAACCAAGTCCCCAACTCTCACTCTCTCACTTGCCGTCCCATTCCCACCCCCTCGCAATCTCTGCTCCACAAGTGACTGCAGTGATCCGCAGGACTTCACCTGTGTCTGTGTGTGCGGGCTCGTGCGGGCCAAGGAGGAACCCGGGGGGTTCCGCAGAGTGGTCCTAGAGCCAGGGAGGACTCAATGGAGCTCCATCATCCAGAAGTCGAATGGCTGACACGAGAACAAGGTAGAAGAGGCACGGATGCACTAGGTGAACTGGGAGTGAGTGTCCACCCTTACTAATCATCTTTCAGCCATCTTCCTGCGGGCCGCTGTGGAGGTGTTGCCTCATAGGTGCTGCATGAAGAATAGGATTGGAAAAACACATCCGCGAGAAGCATAATCCAAGATAGGTGCCCATGTCTTTGACTACAGTTGTATTCTGCCACTGTGACCTAAGAGAAGGGATAGGGTCTGCGGAAAAAGGCAGAAGACAGGCAGAACTCGCAGAGAACCCTAGTGGGATTGATTGTGTGATACTTAGTAGGACATTGCCAGGAGTGAGCAAAGAGACGGTAGGAGCCCATCCGCATAAGCAGTAAGGTAGGAGCAAGAGTAAGGCAGAGGGACACACCACTCCATGGGGAACCTCTTACAGGATTTTCATAGAAGTGGGGTGAGATCCGTGGCAGGGTGGTCCATGGTAGTAACGTATCAGCAACATGTTAGCGGCAAAAAAGGGACACGGAACATGTAGGGGTAACAATGTTAATGCTGAGGTGAGCATGGACAGTTCCATGCTCTTTGTCTAGCGAAACTACATTAGCGACCTTCAGATTTTGCCGTGTATGTCGAGTGCTAGTTATGTTCACAGGGACATAAGGCGTGTTCTCCAATCCTTGGGGCAGCCTGCAGTATAGTACTGGTTGTTGCGGCATGCAAGCACATATCCGGGCCCATTGGGCAGGGCCAGCAGTCAACGGGAGGAACCGCATGCACAGTCCGAGTTGGGTGACGAAGAGCAGTGGTGCGCTCGCACAGCACGCTCGCTAGAAGAGAAGCTCTGGAAAACACACGACAATCCCACACCCATGATGGAAGACCATGCCGAGGTGGAGAGCGTGAACAGTAGATGAAGCGGAACTCCTCAAAGGTCCCAAACCATATGGCAGCAAATGGAGGGGGCCAGCAAGGGACGATTCTCGGAAGTGAATGGCATGGTCGAACTTCCAAAAGAGCCCGTGCGGCCAACCAGACAGGTGTATCGCCATGGGACATTACGACAGCAGGTTATGGAGCAGTGCACGGTGGTGAACTTGATGAACACGGAGATTTCCCCCCCACAATAGCAACAAGAAGTGGTATCACCTGGCGGAGGGCCACACATGCAGATTCCCATCAGGCCTTCGACACAACAGCACGAGGGGAAGAGCCAATCCGGTGAAGCATCAGACCCAAGGATTTCCCACCTTTTCATGCAGCAACAATCTTTCGTAATGCAGGAAGAGGCCCCATTCCTCAGCGAAGCAGCACCATCTGCAGGCCTCGCACCGAGCGCAGCAGTAGTCGTCCACGCCACAGCCAGGAGTGACAGTGGCTTTTACCTGATCCAACCTTCCACCTCAAGCACTGGGAACGCAGCTGGAAAGGGGACCCAATGTGGCATCTATGGTGCACCAGGTGCAGCAGATGGGTGGATTGAAGGCCTCTCCTACATCCCCGTCTTTGGCCAACAATTCACAAACGACGTAGGGAGGAACCGGGCAAGTCAGCATTCAACACCTCCCGCTGAGAAGCATCCTACAAGGGCACCAGGGGCCACAATTGGTGAACACGATATCCTTCCAGCCTTCCGCGCCTCCTCTTCCCGCTGTGACACATCCTTCTCCGGGGATGTTGTAGTCTGTCACGGTCTCATCAACATGTTACACCATAATCCCCACTCAGGGCCCACACGTCTCAGGTGGTGTACCTCCCCCGAGTTCTGACTATTCTTTCCAACACTATCTCACCCCAGCGCAGGGATCCTACCTGTACAGGATGGACCCCCCCAGGCTTTACCGCCCCAACGGTTTCTCCCTCACCATCTCAGGACCACCAACCGCAGGTGACCACCGCGCAGGTCGGGCTGGCGAGTGGATTACCATGACCAGCAGGAACTGTTTCCCCCGTATCTGTGCAAAGGATGGCGGCACTACCCGTACATACTCCAACCCGCAACAACCCAGTAACCCTATCAGCCGCCTCTGCATCCTCACCCTCATGGCATCCCACAACAACAGCTACAACAGTAGCAGCTTCCCTCAGTCCAACCCGCATCTAACCAGACAATAGTGACTCTAGCTTCTATGATGCCTCTGACGGGGTCATTTCTCCCACAGCAACAGCAAGTGGACCTTGCTCCTGTGACCACTGCTCCAATCCATCCGCAGCCAGTGATTTCAGCCAACACGACGACTCCAGCACCTTCGAATCCGAGTGGACCCGTGTCCGCCATCCCACTCTCGATGAGTCTGCACTGGCCCTCTCCGCACCAGGCTTACCAGACATCCTTTTTCCAGACCCACTTCTTCCAGCACGTGGGTGGGCAGCACTACCCATTCCCCCAGCAGTTGATTTCGATGATTCAGACACCCTACATGAGTAGACACCCTTCAAATCTTGATCCAGGGTTGAATTATGCGCCAGGATCTGTGCCTTAGGATCCACCGCAGTGTCATGGATTTAAGGGCCCTCCGCAGGGCCCGCTCAACATGACCACCTCCATTACGCAACCCCAATAGAGCTAAACCCCTCCCTATCACTCAGCACAACAGACTCATCCCAGTCAATACTAGAGTGCAGACACACAACAGGGGTCCGCACGAGGAATGCAGAGCATGTCCCTCCACACGGGGCACACTTCCGCGGGAACACTGCCAGTGGGATATCTGGCGTACCAAACACTGTCCGGGACGATCGGCCAGTTGCACAGTCACGGTCTGCCTGCAGCCGCCGCCTTTTTTATATATGCATCTCCAACAGTCATCTCCACCGCCAATGTACCTCCCGCTTCCCACACCCGCGTTCAAACCCAGATCATTGGTAAATCCACCAACCGCAGCTTGGTTCCTGTTCCTGAGTTCATCTGGACCAACTTCACGCATCTACACTGCATGGACACTTTCACGGGTGCACCAGGGGAGGATCCATGGCAGTGGCTCTACCACATTGCGCTGCAGGTAGCCATTCGACGTATCCCGGTTGAATTTCTGCAAGCCACAGTAGAACTTCATCTACAGGGTGCCGCGGCAGACTGGTACAATGTACGCAAGCCTTTCGCAGAGCCTTTTGCTACGAGGACTTCGGCAACGCTCTTATCGCGGAGTTCAGACCACTCACCAAGGAGGAGGCGCTCTCCAAGATCGAGAAAGATGTCATGGAAATCAGACGATGAAATCGAGCGCTACATGGACAAATTTCTACTCTGGTCCACCATTGCCAAGAGTCCAGAAGGAGAGGGTCTACCATTATGGATCTTGCTTCAGAATCTGATCCGCACACTCCCCAATGAAATCAGCGCACACATGAGCCCGCGGAGATACCGCAACATGTAGTAGGCCACAGCAGATGCCACCAACAGATACGAGCAGCTTTGCACCACCAAGCAACAAGCGTTACCGATGCCGGCGACGGCAGTTGGGGGAGGCAGGGTGCGAGGCAACCTTCCACCAGCAAACGTCTGCTACAAGTGTGGTAGCCTAGAACATCTGAATTCCCACTGCCCACGGCATCGCAGAGGCCAAGCTCCTCCGGTACAACATCATGGTGTGGAACAGTGGCGACAATACGATGCAGAACGGAACCGCCAGTGGAACAACCAGCCACGAACAAATAAGCCACAAGGAGCCCCAGTCCCACTAATTACTTCCGTGGCAGCAGCACCACACCCACAGGGCCTTCTCCTATCGACCCAACTACCCGAACCCACACAAGGCGCCAATGCATCTGGTGCACGGAATGTACGATTTGGTATGGTAATGGAGGATGACAGAACAAGTTCCGACGGAAGAGGAGCAACAGCAAATTGACACCGCCCAAGCAACTGGATTAGTGGGATGGACAGTGCGTGAGGCGATGGATATCCAGAGGGGACTTCGCCACCATGAAGAACAGCAGGATTCCATTATTTGAGAGGCCGTTGCCGCACGCTCAGTACGACCACGTGCTGACGGCGAAGCATCAGCGGCGGGGTCAATAGGGGAACCAGGGAATCCAACTAATCCTCCCGACACAAGAACAACTCCAACACTGGTCCTGCCAGCGGCAGTACTTCCCTCATCCGTGCTACCTCCTTCTACTACCAACACTCCCAGCAACTCAGTGAAGGCGCTTCTCCAGCACCCTTTGGCCACTGTCTCCTTCCTTGAGTATCTTCAACTCAATCCCAAGATCCCAACAGAACTCAACGCCTGCTTCCGCAAGGCTGACCATCGCTTGGCCCCTGTCAAAATTCAGTTACGGTGTGAGCAACTGGCACCTACCGGTACGTGGAACACCAACAAGATGGAGGCCGACCCCACCAACCGCATTTCTCTCAATGATATTGACTGGGGATGGTCTCTCTAGGCCTTGGAACCACCGCGCCAGGGTAACGTCTATTACAAAGTCGTATGGTGTAATGTCTCGATTTTGGGCAAGAAGTTCCTGGCCATCATCGACACGGGCACGACACATACAACCATTGCCCTCCGCATCCTGGCAGCCGTTGGATGGGCACATCGTGTCCTCCCGACCTACAACATCTTCAGCAATGCATCAGGTGGCATCGATTCTGGGGAAGGAGAGGTCCGCGACCTCCCAGTGCAGATCGGAACACTTCACAAACCACTGACGTTGTAGGTCATCCGCGTGCGGACATATGACGTGCTCATCGGGATGGATTACCTTGTTCACCGCCAGGTCAGTCTCCTATTTTTTCTGGGAGTCATGGAGCTGAGATCAGTGGAGGGCGACAAGGAATATGCTATCATCACGGTGGTACCATGAACTGCACTCCCCGTTATGGGACTAACTCCCATGGACCTCCACGTAGTACAACAAGAAGGTGCTCAAGCACATTAACAACTCTTCTCACCATTACCGCATCAAGAGCCTGATTCCTTTGCGAGACAGGTACAATTTCCCAACCCCTGTATACAACAAGCGGGGGAAAGTCCGCAAGCAGGGGAAGGTGTCTCTGATGAAGTATTGGAGGCATTCACAGAATGGAACAAATATGTGGCGGAGGCTGAAGCAGATTTGTCCCAAGAGACAATTGGTGCACGCACCACTCTCCTCGGTTATTGGCAACAGGAACAATGTAGCATGGGTAGCGACTATGAAGTAGAAGAGGAACCCTTCTCCTTAAGACCATCTGCAGAACCAACACCATCCCCCTCCTTTGATCATATGCTCCATGAGCGACTGTCTCCGGAGCAACAACAGCAAGTGCGCCACCTGATCCATCGGCACGCGGAGGTATTTGTGGAAGCTACGTCCGAGATTGGTGTGGTGGATGCCTATCATGTCATCAACAATGGTGACGCACAACCCATGAAGCAAAAAGTCCGCCACATCCTGCCTGACCAGCGACAGATAGTTCTGGATGGCCTCAAAGAACTCAAGGAGCAAGGGGTGATTATCCCCACTAGCAGCCCTTGGCGTGCTAATCTCGTCATTGTAGGGAAACTGGACGGCAACAAGCACTTTTTTGTGGACTTTCGTGACATCAATTGAGTCACCGAGGAGGACGCTTACCCCATGCCACTCATCGTGGACATACAAGAGTGACATAAGGGTCGCAATCAATTCGCAAAATTGGACGTCAAATCTGCATTTCTTGCCATCCCGATGCACCCAGACTCCATTCACAAGACTGCATTTTTCACCCCAAAGGGGCTCTATGCCTTCACACGCATGTCCTTTGGCCTTCGCAACGCGAGTGCCATGTTTCAGCGGGTCATAGATGCCACCCTCCACCATCTCCACAATGTCAGCTACTACATTGACAACGTCCTCATTGCTGCTCACTCCTTTGACAAACTCCACCATTCTCTCGATGAGACATTTCAAGCCCTCCGCTGTACTAATCTCAAACTCAAAACAACAAAATGCACCATCGGCATGGAGAAGATGGAGTTCCTTGGGTTTTTCATGAGTGTGAAGGGCATCACAAGGGATCCGAAGAAGATTGCTACGGTGACAGAATGACTGCAGCCCACCTTTGCTGGACAGGTCAAAAACGTCTTGGGTTTTATTTCCTTCTATTGCTGCTTAGTCCGCGATCACACCAAAATTTTTCGCCCACTCCACGCATCAAGACGCGGAATTCACTTGGATAGCCGCTTGCTTGTCAGCATGGGAAGAAGTTAAGCTCTGCTTGATCGCAGCACCATGCTGGAATTCCCTGTCTTCAATATCCCCTTCATCATCACCACGGATTGGTCCCGCGAAGGGCTGGATGCCATTCTGTCCCAAGAAGCCGAAAAAAAGATACAGAGGGTCATTGCATACGCCAGCAAAGCCCTCAATGATGCGGAAAGTAAGTACCCACAAGTCAAGGGGGAATACCTTGCTGTCCTCTGGGTGTTGGGTCACTTTCGTGACTACATAAAAAATGGCAAGCCTTTCACCATCTACACCAAACACCAGGCACTGTAGTGGCTACTCACTGTCTGGATGGCATCCGCGTGGTGCGGTCCCGATGTTTGTCTGATCGTCTCTAGTGGTTCACGTCTACTGTTTTGGGCGAATCTGAGACTGAGCGTGAGCTTTCTGGTTGCCTCACGCTATGTGAGTAGGAACTTAGAGACAGTCAGTGTGCAAAGGGAATAACGGAATTTTGCATTATTTTGTGAACATAGACATGATCACAACATTTATAGGGCTAGTCGTGAGCTTTCCAACGCACCAAACCGCACGCGATTCGGGCAAGTGTAGCTCAAAGTTATGCCTGCCGAAGCGCAGGTCTCACCCACCACAGAAATGCCGAACGCCTCCATGGCGCGCACACGCCGTGGCGCCTTCCTTCACGTGCGAAGCGCCAATCCCAAGGCGCAGGTCCACTTGCACGTGGTGTAGGGGTCCCCTGCACTGTTTCCACACACCCTACCCATTTTTGGGTCGAGTTTAATGATGGGGTGTAACGAGGTTCGAAACCTGTCCGCGGACCTGCAGTCAGAATTTTGACGAAATCCCCGAGTAACAAAACATACTACTGAGTTTTGGACGCCGAGCCATGATTTTGGCTAAGTCCCTCAGTAACAACCTACAATACTGGATCCGGTGGATGATCCACCTGATCAGGTGGATTATCCACCGGACGCCTCGGCAGGCCTTCCGGAGCAATTTCTCCAGATGGTATTTTTGTTACTCAATCCGGTCGATTATCCACCGGATTTCGAGTCGCAGCCAGCTCCAAGAGTCGCTACGCACACCCTAACTTTGGAAGGTCATATCTCCCTCGATACTTGTCCGATTCCGG
>SZWC01003396.1:158758-179001 GCA_023375785.1 Penium margaritaceum
ACGAGAAAGATACGGCCGTGCAAAGGTGGTAGGCGCACCTCCAGAAAATAGGAGACGTACCGGTTCGACCCCGAGCACGGCGGAGCGACTTTCTCGCCCACTGCAGCCGAAGCGCCCCTGGATGGATGCTTAGCCAATGAGGCAAGGTTCATTGGGGTCCATGGGCACTTCGGGATGGCAGCTGGAGCTGCATTCGCAAGCAAGGGCGCTTCGGGCGGCCGTGACTCCCGCTGGCGGTGCTGCCAGCGGCCGTCACGCGTGAAGCACTCAAACGGCCATAACTTAGCTGTTTCTTTACATATTCAGGCGTTCTTTGGTGTGTTGGAAATCTCGTGGCACGTACTACATCATCCATGTGTTCTTTGCATGAGTGCGCCTCGATAGAGGGCCTCGGAGCACTGAGTAGCTTTCGGCTGGCTCATAGGGACTGGTACACAAGGAAGCCTAGGGGTTGTTCTAGGCATGCGAATCTTACCCAGAGACTCTATACATTGCATTGTACTGATCTATCAAGTCTAAGGATTCATTCCTTTTCCAACTCTCTTTGTGTTCCAAGTATTGCCTCGCACACGTCCATTCGATCCTACAAGTCTTCCGCAGTGCACCTTGGTGCAAACGCCGCCGGGAGAGTCGCACGGCGGGAACCTCGGTAACTAGCAGCGGTCTTGCTGCTAGGAGAGGGCCGTACGACATCTCAAGGGCTGGCCCACACACCAAGAGGTCGAGGGTGGGAGGTTTATCCCAAGGGCCCGGCATGTGACTGTCACGCCGGACGCCCCTCGGTTCACACTACGCAGCCATGGAGTCTCCTTGTACAACTCAGGCACTGCAACGTACTCTGCCTCAGCCGTGGATACGAAAACACAATCCTGCTTCCTGCCGGCCCATGAAATTGCAGTGCCATTCAAGATCCACACGTATCCAGAGGTGGATTTCCGATCGTCAAGATTTCCTCCCCAGTCGGTGTCGGTGTAGCACTTCAGGCGGAGGGGGTCCGATCCTTCTTGGCCTCCAAGGACGAAGCCCATGTGACGTGTCTTCTACAAGAAGCGCAAGATACGCGTGACTGCCTGCAAATGCTGTGGCCTTGGTTGGCCACAAACCTGCTCACTTGTCCCAAATCATAGCAGATGTTCAGATGAGTACCTACCATGGCATACATGATGCTACTCACGGCGGACTGGTAGGGGATGTCTTGCATCTCCCTTCATTCTACTTCATAGCTTGGTGACATTGAGGGCTTCAGTTTTGCATCGGTCTTCATTGGGGTGCCAACACGTTTGCAATCTTCCATGTGATAACGCTTTTGTACCTCACAGATGTATTTGGTTTGGTTGAGTTTGATGGTGTCTGTTGCTCAGTTGCGGTGGATGGCGATCCCGAGGTAGTATTCAAGAGGACCCATGTCCTTCATTTTGAACCTTTTGTTGAGGTCAGACTTCAGCTCAGCCAGCAGCTCGACCGAAGAAGAGCAGATGATCGGATCATCCACATACAGTGCAACGAGCATCAGCCCACTCCCATCATCACGCACGTACATTCTCGGGTCATTTTGGCAATGCGCGAAGGAGAGACCGGTCATGAAACCGTCGATCTCTTTGTACCACATCCTTGGGGCCTGTTTCAGCCCCTAGAGCGCTTTCACCAACTTGCACACCTTGCCCTTGGGAGCTTTGACTCCTCCCGGCACCTCCACCAGCACTTCCTTTTCGAGCTTCCCATACAGGAAAGCTCTCGTGACGTCCATCTGGTGTATCTCCAGGTTCTTTGCGGCTGCGTTGGCAAAGAGAGAGCAGATGGAGGCAAAGGTCATGACGGACGCGAACGTCTTGTCGTACTCAGAGCCCGGGTCTTGAGAAAACCCCTTTGCGACTATCCTCACCGTGAACGTTTTGATTTTGCAGCCTTGCTTCTTCTTCACTCGGAGGACCCACTTGGATCCCACCATGTGGGCCTTGTCGGGTTTATTCACCAACTTCCACGTGCCGTTCTCGGCAATGGACACGAGCTCGCTGTCCACTGCCTCCTTGCACTTGGCCGCATCCGGGCCATTCATCAACTCCGCCACTGTGGATGGTTCTCCCTGGGCCATGCACAACCAGCTAAGGGCAGTCCAGTCGTCCTCATACTGCAAACATACTTTCTTTGGTCACAAACTACACTGGGGTACTGGTGCGGCTTCCTGCTTTGCTGTCGGTGCTACCACAGGTTGTGGTGTGTCGTCGTCGTCGTCAGAAGTGTCATCAGACTCAGTTCAGACTTGGACGCCCCGGACACCTCAGTATCTGCGTCCATGTTAGATGTTGTGTCATCCTATGTAGCTACTCTCCCATTCCCACCACCTGGTGACAAAGCGAGCCAGTCGTTGGGTGCTTGGTCTCCGAACTCAAGCAACACTATCCACTCTCCCGCCTTGGGAGCGAGGATCAGGTCTAGAAGCTCTCCCTTTCCAAGGGTTCGTTCATCAAACTCAACGTTGGGACTCCTCACAAGCTTGCCTGCTGCCTAGTCCCAAAGCTCATAGGCTTTGTGTGACGTGCCGTACCCAACCATTTCGCACTTTTTGGAACGTGCGTCCAGCTTGCCTCCACCTTCTCTCGACTGAATCTTCACCCATGCAGTTGACCCGAACACATTCAGATGAGAGGCATTGAGTTTCTTTCCCGACCATGCTTCTTATGGGGTCTTAAGCTCCTTGTCCTCCTCCTTTCCACACTTCTGCAAGACGGTTGCTGGTGTGAGGTTCAAGAGGTAACAGGCCTTATTACAGCTTCAGCCCAAAAGCGAGATGGGAGCCTGGCGTCGAAGAGCATGCTTAGCACCATGCCGAGTAGGGTCTGGTTCATCCTCGGCCACACCATTGCTTTGGGGGTTATAAGGCGTGGTTTTCTCGTGGCGGATGCCATGATGTTTGAACGAAGGCTTGCATGTCTTGTACTCACCCCCGTTGTCACTTCGGAGCATCTTCACTTTCTTGGAAGTTTGCCGCTCTACCATGGTGACAAAATCCAGGAGCTTCTCCTTGCCCTCTCCCTTTGTTTTGAAAAAGTAGATCCACAACTTGCGGCTGTGGTCGTCGATGAAGGTCAGGATATACTTGCTTCCTCTATTAGACGTTGTGTGAAAGGGTCTGCACACGTCATTGTGGAAGACATTCTTCTCTCGTTGACCTCCTCTTTCAAACGCCTTCTTCTTTGCCTTTACTTGGAGGCATGGTTCACACAACGTACACACTTCTCCACACTTCATGGTACACCCTTCCATTCCACGGACTACCTCTTGCTCCTACATCTTCTCCATTGTGCTGTTGGCCACATGGCCAAATTGCCGGTGCCACAGCTCAGCATCAGTGTCCTTGGTTGATGTGGTGGCCGCAGCAGTCGCCGGTGGTGCATCCTTTGGCTTCGGTGCCACTGTCTTGGTGGCACATGCCAGTCCCTCATAGGACGTCTTGGTGACTTTGGTTTGAAGCACGTAGAGGCCGTCGACTCTTGGAACTTGAAGCATGAGGTCTTCTTTGGTGTACAAATTTTTGATGTCTTAATTTTTTAGGGCTACGGCTTCCTTGTTGGTGAACACCACTGTCATGTTGTCGGTGATTTGTGAGACCGACAGCAGGTTCTCTACGAAGGAGGGCATGTATACCACCTTTTGAAGATTGACCTCCTACTTGGCACCGTTCACGTTGAACGTGATCACCTCATCCCCTTCATCCATGGCTTGGACGACGCCGCCGTTTGCACACTTGATGCGCATGTTAGATTTGACCATGGAGACAAATCCACCCTTCTCTTTTGAGGAGTGGTGGTTGGTGCCCGAGTCAAGGGCAAATGCCCCTGGCCTAAGGAGCACTGCCCCCTTCATGGGAAACCCTTCAGCCATCATGTTGGTAAGCTCCTTCTTCTCCTTCCTACCTTTGTTCCTGCCTTCTTTCCTAGGACTACGACAGTCCCTAGCCCAGTGCCCAGCCTTGCCACAGTTGTGACAGTTGCCGGGATTCTTGGAACTCTCCCCGCCACCGCTACCGCTTCCGCTGTTGCCTTGACTGGAGCAAGAGCTTTCACCTTGTCCACCAAAGCAAAAGGCATAGGCTGAAATGTTTGCCTCACTGTCACTGCGTCACATAGACTCATTATGGACGTGTTCCGTGACAGCCTCATACGTCGGATCTGCCTCCTTCCAACCACCAAATACGGTGGTCAAGGACCCCCAGCATTCCGGCAGCGCCATTAGAAGGATCATGGCACGCATGTTGGAGTCAAGATTCCATTCCATTTACTGGACCTCTTGCAACACGTTATCGAACGACTGCGGGTATGGATTCTCCTTCGCTCACCCTCATCGACATCACCCTTTGGAAGATGAAGAGTCGGTTTGCTAGGGCATTTGATTGATACACCTGTGAGAGTTTTGCGTAGGCCTCGGCAGCCGACGTGCATCCTGTGATGTGGGAGTGTTGATTCTCGTTGATGGACGTTACAAGTATGGCGAGAGCCATGTTGTTCCTTGTTGTCCATTGTTGTCCATGCTTCAAGGTCAGCTGCATGCGTTGTCACTGACGCATCGGCGGGTTCTGTCTCGGTCCCTTTAAGGATGTCAAGGTACCCACTCACGTTCATGACAATCTCATACTTCCATTTCCACAAGGGAAAATCTATCCCCGTGAATTTGGACAGAACCGCCTCAAGTCGGGCTTGAGTCAGATCCGACATTTTTAGTGGTTGGTCGTCTTCTCTGCTTCGCTGCTACTCTGGTTCGTTGAGGCCGCTGAGGTTGATGAGGCTGCTGACTGCGACCGTTGTCAAAGATGCAGTTGGTTCCGTTACATTCTCCTCCTGTCATCATGAGAAAAACAGACTCAAGGGCATACCACCTTCTCATGGGGTAGAGCTTTATCCCGTTGGGGCTTGAGGGTCTTGTCCAACATGGACAGAGCTATTCCTCATCCCCTAGTCTGCCACGTGTGCGTAGCCTACCTAAAGAAGCCGATGGAGTCAATGGAGCAGATTTGAGGCGTCCGATGTTCGTGTCCCTTGTGTACCTGTGTGCCCTGCAAGACCATGCGCAAGTTGATCTTGGAAGCGTGCCTTAGAACCATAAGTGTGGGCCCATAACCCTTTGTCAATGCGCCGGATAGCAACGGTGTAGAAAACGGGTCCCGACATGGGAGGCCGCCAACCGCTCTTGGTATTGCAACCAAGATAACTGTCAGGAATTTGCAGAAGAGAAAGAGCGACACGGGAAGGCTCGTGGCGCGGCTTGACGCAAGTTGTGAGTCAAGCGGGTTGGTAGTAACAAGTTCCGGAGCTGAGCGATGCGAGACAGGCAGTTGACCGAGGATGGAAGCGATGGCAGTTGCGAAAGTGATGGAAGGAAATGATTGATTGATAGAATAGCGGAAGCAGAAGTACATTGGACTAAGCTACCTTAAAGTAGTGGTGCTTGGGCTTCGCTAGGACCCCTGCGAGATGGAAGGGCTAGTTCGTGTTCTTCGAGAGACGTGTTACGAAGGTTTTGCCGGAGCGCAGTTTTGTCGAGGTGCTCCGAGACTTGAGGACGTGATAGTGTCGGCGCACGGTTCTTGGTTGTGCGTATCGTTGAGATACGTGCGGTTCTTTTTTATTGTGAGTGCTCGGATGTGCTCCGGCTTTTGCACTGGTTTCTCTTCTTTATTTCCGACACCCCCCGTGAAGGGAAACTAGTATGGAAGCTTCAGGTGTCTCTGGTCCTGAGACCCAGAAGGTACACCAGGGTTGCATGTTGGGCCTGGTCTAGGGCTTTTGTGAAGATGTCAGCCCTGTTGGCCTTGGAGGCTACATGTTGAACCAGGAGTTCTTTTGCCTGCACCTTCTCCCTGATGAAGAAGTAGCGCAGCTCGATGTGTTTGGTTCGTCCATGGTAGACTGGATTCTCTGTGAGAGCGATGGTGCTTCGATTGTCACACCATAGGACTGGGAGTGGCTGCGGGTATCCCAGGTCTTGTAGGAGATGTTTTAGCCAGATGGCTTCTTGGGCAGCCATGGTACCTGCGTACAGTTCAGCTTCACAGGATGAGAGTGAAACAGAAGAGGACCTGGTGGATCGCCAGCTGATCAGTCCAGAGCCAAGGTGAAAGCCGTAACCCTGTGACGATTTTCGGTTGGCTTGATCATCTGCCTAGGAGGAGTCGCTGTATCCTTCCAATGTTATCGGCTGAGTTCCTCCCAGCTCAAGATAGAAGGAGGCAGTCTCTCCTAGGTACCTCAGAACTCGTTTTGCTGCTTTCTAGTGTTGGTCACTGTGATTTCCTTCTCCAACGTATCGTGACAGAACACTAAGGGGGAAAGCAAGGTCGGGGCGAGTACAGACCATGGCATACATGAGTGATCCCACCAGCTCAGGATAAGGTTCTGGGGAAGGCGATGAGACTGTGTATGCTGGCGAGGTGAGCTTGTGGTCCACCGTCATGGGAGTTGGAGCTCCATTGCTGTTCTCAAGTCCGTAGTGCTTCAGAAGTGAGGCAATGTAGGGTTCCTGGGACAGAGTGATGAGTCGCTTCTCTCGGTCCCTTTTGATGTCAATTCCCAGATAATGGGTCAGTTCCCCAAGATCTTTCATGGTAAAACGTCCTAGAAGTGCTTGCTTCAGATCTTGGAGAGCATTGGGATTGTTGGAGGCGAGAGCAAGATCGTCCATGTAGACCAGGATGTAGGTTTGCTCATCTGGTCGGGAGCGGAGGAACAGACTGGGATCGGCAGTGGAAACTGTGAATCCCAGATCAAGGAGAGTTGTTCGGAGTTTGGCATGCCATTCTCGAGGGGACTGTTTAAGCCCATATACTGGTTGATGTAGCTTCCAAACAGTGTTAGGCTGGTCTGGAGTGTAGCCTTCCGGACACGCCAGGTAGATAGTTTCGTTCAGATCCCCTTGGAGAAAGGCTGTGGACACGTCCATGGCATGCAGCTCCATGTCTTTAGTGGCTGCAATGTGTAGTAGGGCTCGTAGGGTGGTCAGCTTGGCAGTTGGTGAAAAAGTGTCAAAGAAGTCCACGCTGTATCGTTGTGAGAACCCCTTTGCCACATAGCGCGCTTTGAATTCTGGTGGCTTCCCCAAATGAGTCTTAACACGGAAGACCCATTTCCCTGCGACCACATTGGTGTGGGCTGGTCGTGGTACATCAGTGTAGGTGGAGGTAGCCTTGAAGGAGGCCAGTTCGTTGGCAATGGCAGCTCGCCATTGGTCTGCTTGTGGCCTGGTTACAGCTTCTGTATATGTGCTGGGGGTGGCGATGGAAGCTGTGGTAATGGTGGTGCTGAGTAGAGGAAGTCGAGGATAGCGTCGTCGTCGCGGATTCATTGGAGGAGTTGGTCGTCGAAGAGAGTTGAGGCCATCTCCAGCTGCAATCCAGGAGGGCAGGAAGGAGGTTCAAAGAATCTCTATCTGTCGATCTTCCTGGATGTTAAGGTCTCCATCTGTGTCGGTCAGGGTGATAAGGGAGGCTGTGGTTCTGTTTCTGGTAGACCGTCGGAGTACCGGTTCTGCTGCTGGTGTCACTTTTGGGACTGGTGCCCCACATGCTGTGGCTGCTGTGTCTGCTGCTGTTGTTGGTGCTGGTGCTGCTGCGGCTGGAGGGGGGACTACTCCTGCTAAAGGAAGTGATCATCCAAATGTTGGCAGGTGTTCTGAGACGGTTTCGAAATCATCGTCAGGAGTGAGAGGAGTGAGTGGTGGTAGTACTGTTGATCGTGGTTGTGTAGGAGTGTGTGTAGGAGAGAGGGTTGGCGGAGTGGACGCCGTTGGAGGAGTTGTTGGTGTGGCGGGAGCGACTGCTGGAGGTAAGGCGGCCGGGGTTGTGGCCGCTGCAGCCTGTTCTGGAAAGAGTGTCCAGGTGAGAGGAGTAGTGGAGACTGGCGCCGATTGTCGGAAGAAAGGAGTGATTTCATCAAAGTGGACATCTGTGCTGCAGGTTTCCCGTTTGAGGTCAGGCTCGTAGAATAAGTATCCAGGGGAGTTGAGAGCGAATCCCACGAACATGCGGCGCGAGGCTCGTGGACCGACTTTGGAGAGATGTGCGTGAGCTCTGTCAGTTTTATTGAGTAGGACGTAGGCTGTAGAACCCCAGACTCGAAGTTTGGAGACATCTGGCTTGTATCCCAGCCAGAGTTCTGCTGGGATGATGTCGGGAAGATGCTTGGCTGGATAATAGTTGGTGGCATAGCGGAGTGCATAGGTCCAGAAGGTTTCCGGTGCTCCAGCATGCACAAGTAGAGTGCGCGTGAGAGCGACCAGGACACCATTCCGTCTTTCTGCCACTCCATTCTGCTCGGGTGCTTCTGGGACACTCATCTCATGCCCAATCCCACGTTCTGCCAGGAATTCACGGAGTTCATGAGATAGGAATTCACCACCTCTGTCTGTCCAGATTTTGCCAATGGACCGGTTGAGGCGGCTCATCTGATACTTTGACCACTTGATGAAAGCAGGCTTGGCATCGGCCTTAGACTTGAGAGGAATTGTGGCGCCGAAGCGAGAATGGTGTTCACGATGGTGAGGAAGTACTCATAGCCTTGAAGGGAGGTGGGACGAATTGGTCCCACAAGATCCATGTGAAGGATGTCGAGAGGTCTTGCTGTTCGAGCGGCTCGAGGAGGGTGAGGGGATGCTTTTAGTTTTCCAAGACTGCAAGCAGTGCAAGGTGGTCCTGCAAGACGAGTTAGTGGGGAGAGCAGTGGCAAGCCTTTTACCATATTTTTGGCCTGAAGACGGAGAAGTGCATTGAAATTTGGGTGATCAAGGCGGTGATGCTGTAGGAGTAGAGGATGTGAGAGGCTGCGGCAGTCACAGGTGGAGGGTTGAGCGTCGGTTTCAACAGTAAAGATTGCTGTTGTGCAAGGAATCTGTAGTCGATAGAGGTTGTTGCGAACTGTGAAGGTTGCCAACGGTTTGTTATCCACTGTTGTCAGTTGGGCTTCCGAACCATAGGTGGGAAAGAAGATGTTTACACCTTCCTTTTGGAGTTGGTGAACGGAGAGGAGGTTGTGTCATAGGTCAGGAGTATGATAACCCCGGATCTGTCCACTTGGTGCTGCTGGAGATATGAGAGTAGCGGAGTAGCGGCAGAGTGACGTCATTCCTTTGGTAGCACCGGTGATGGTTACTGGTGTTGCTAGTGGTGTGGTGATGTCAGCATCCTTGAGAGCATGGATAGCACACCCTGAGTTGAGTACTTGTTCAATGTAGAGGGAGTCAGATGTTGCGAGAAGAGTTAGCGGAGGAGGTTCTCCGTCTTGAACGGAGACTTGTGCGATATCGAGAATGGAGGGCTCAGGTGGCGAACAACCGTCCGTGTTGTCATGGTTTGACGCGGCGCGAGGTGGAAGGAGGCAAACAACCACAGTTGCGACTGTGAAGAAGATCACTGGAATCATGGTGGCCTGTTAGTCAGGGCTGGGAACCTAGTGCTCTGATACCATGTCAGGAATTTGCGGAAGAGAAAGAGCGACACGGGAATGCTCGTGGCGCGGCTTGACGCAAGTTGTGAGTCGAGCGGGTTGGTAGTAACAAGTTCCGGAGCTGAGCGATGCGAGACAGGCAGTTGACCGAGGATGGAAGCGATGGCAGTTGCAAAAGTGATGGAAGGAAATGATTGATTGATAGAATAGCGAAAGCAGAAGTACATTGGACTAAGCTACCTTAAAGTAGTGGTGCTTGGGCTTCGCTAGGACCCCTGCGAGATGGAAGCGCTGGTTCGTGTTCTTCGAGAGACGTGTTACGAAGGTTTCGCCGGAGCGCAGTTTTGTCGAGGTGCTCCGAGACTTGAGGACGTGATAGTGTCGGCGCACGGTTCTTGGTTGTGCGTATCGTTGAGATACGTGCGGTTCTTTTTTATTGTGAGTGCTCGGATGTGCTCCGGCTTTTGCACTGGTTTCTGTTCTTTATTTCCGACAATAACATATCACCCTCAAACAAGGAATCCACACTTTAGGTTCGTTCAGTTTGCAACCTCACAAAGTCCACATGAAGTTCTTTAGTGTCTATCCTTGGTTGGACACTCTGCGAAGAGTCTCAAAGACAAGAACTATAAATGGATGCATGTAGGGTACGGGCTTTTATACTTGCAGAGCTTTGCTCATGCTTTTGTTTGCAGTGGCTCCACAGGAGCCAACCTCAGCCTATAGTCCTACTTGGCGTGTCCTAAGACCGCCAAGTGTTATCCTCAAGGCAAGCTCTAGTAAGCTTCCTAGAAGCTTCCTCTCCCATTCCCAGCCACAAAGCAAAACACGACCATCGCGGGGTTTGAACCCGTGGCCCATGAGCTCTGACGCCTGTCCCAACTAGGCCACAATGTTGTGTTTCCTATGATGATCTCCAGGGGACATACCCATTATGGGCAGTGCATATCCAGGCCTATCTCAGAACAGACCTAGGGGACATACTCCATAGTGTAGTGCATGCCTTGTCTTTCCTTGCAACCAGCTAGCTAGTCAGTGGATAAGGTGCATACCATTCAACACGCGGGATGTATGGAATCGTCTTCAGGCTGATCCTGTGGTAGCCAACAGATGGGAAGCTACAAGGCCGAACTGCAATCGTCCCCATCCACGTCCCTCAGAGACCTCTCTCTCATTTCCCTCGATATCGGCCTCTGCTCATTCCAGCATCTCCGCTCTCTTCAAGGATCCTCTTATTCCAATTCCCCTGATCAACTACTTGCTTATCCAGCCTCGTGCCGCAAACACTGTGGACGTGGTATTCACAACAGCAAATGTGGATCCGGCCCGCGTGAGCCTCTGGCTCACATGCAGTTCTATGGGCTCCCACGGAGTACGCCATTTGCACATCTGTGTGCGTGATCTATATACCGGGGCAGTCGCGATTCTCTCTGACGCCAGCCAGCGCTGGGTACCTCAACCATTGCAGACACCACCCACACCGTTGCGGACACCCTCAGTTGCATGGTGCCATACATGGATCTACGGGTGAAATTTCACTGCGATTGTCGACACTGGTGCGACACATACAACCATTGCCATGCAGCTTGTCCGTACCCTCGGTTTGGAACATCTCATCCGACCCAGCCTGCTGCGGTTCTACCTCGCATCCGGGGCCATTAATGCTCCCAGAAAACAAATCGACATGCTACCCATTCAGGTGGAAAATGTTTATGCCGCATGCATGGTCCAAGTCAGCGTGACATGGACATATAACTTCCTAATGGCGGTGGATTGGCTCGCACCGTGCCACACCAGTATATTACTTGGGATGGGTGTCTTTATTTCCGCAGCCAACGTATAATCATTTACGCAATTGTTCAGAAAACAACCACAAGCATGAGCTCAGTCTTAGTCTCCATCACAGCAAAACCTACCGCTACACACACTACCCACAATGACGGGCCAAAAAAAGTCCGCCAAGCTCTTCCCACAGCACACGCTGTGGGTTGTGGTCGGGGTTCCCACGCCCGTGGCCACATACGCGCGGAGACCGCGCTCACTGGGAGGGGGTTTGCGTACGGCACCCCGTCCCTTGCAGGATCTACCTATGTTCCAGGTACTGCCGCAACGCTGAGCAGACCAACAATACGCTCCGTGCCTAGACTCACGCGGAGGCACGCGCCAGCCCAGCAGAAATACACGCACATGGACTCCAGTCAGGAGCTGAAGGTGTCAGTATGATGAATGTGCTGGGTGATCTGCCGCAAAATGCTGAAAGCTTTGGGGAAAGTGCGGGGGTCAGAGAGGAAGGGGAGGAGCAGCGGCAATGGATGGCCCGAGCCATCCTCATAACCCACGTCGAGTTATTCAAGGAGTCCCTCCTCCAATTCAACCTGTTCAAGGATGGATGGCCCCTACATCTTTGCCAGGTAGCAACCGAGATCCAATCGTTCTCCGCGGAGGCAAAACGCCTACAAATGATCGAAACTGCAGGGGTACTTGTGCTGATACAAGAGATGCATGGCATTTCTTACAACTGTTGACATGGTGTGCCCCTTGCCGTGAGTGCCGTTGATCGTACTCCCTAGTTCGACCACTGAGGAGTAGTAGAACATCTCATCTGACTTTAGATTTGGATTCCTTGGATTTTTCCATGTAGGATTGAGCTTTGAATCGCTCGATTTGAGTGAGTATTCACAAAGTTAGCCTAGCCCGAAAATCGGGTGTTTGGGGGGTGGAATCTGGTACCCGCCATGGGTGGCGGAATAATCCACCACCAGTGATCCGAGTTCGTCCCCAACGACCTCCAAATGCATCAGGGCCGTAAAGGAAGTAACCAGAGAATTCTCCTTGACCAGGGTGAACTTCTCCTTGACTTCTGGGCGAGGAAAGGCGCTTCGACGGGTCATCATCGAAGCGCCTCCCGTTGCCTAGCGTGTAAGGCAAGGTGGGCGGCTCCACCAAGGGTTACTTCGACGGCCGTAGCAGGGGCTCTACTGCTCCGTTTTGGGCATGCTTGGATGCGTTGGAAAGCTTAGATCACAGGCTAAGGATCTGATGTAATCTCACTATGATAACAAATAAAATCGTGTTTCCATTCAGTTCTACTGAATGCGACGTGTTCTACCCACTCACATCCATGATCATTGTGCTCCACACTCTTCACCAAAGGTGTCCATTGGCTGCCCCAAACACTGGTAGCATGCATCATCAAGAGCTAGGCATCCTTGAGGGTGCCTCCACACCCACTAGAGCCAACAAAGGGTTATGGACCCACGTGCCTAGAAGGACCCTAGCTTCTCAACTTTCACGCTACCGCCGCGCGCCACGACAATGACCGAGCAAGAGAGCATCATCGATGTCCTCTTGGCTGACGGGAGGGACTTCCCCTTGTGGAGGTGGACCATGGAGGTCTATCTTGATGAAAAGGGACTGCTTGAGCTGGTCAGAGGTGAAGAGAGAGCTCCTGCGGCGTCCGCAACGGCCGAGGAGGTGGAGGCGTTCGAGAAGCGCAACAACGAGGCGCTTGCTCTGATCGCAACGGCGTTGTGCCCGGCACAACGCAAGCATGTCCAAGGATGCACGAAGGCCGTGGAGGCTTGGACATGGCTCTGTAATGCACACAACCCATCGTGTCTTCAGCAACATCTCCTCCTCATCAAACGGCTTTTCACCCTCCAAGCCGATGAGGAGACCAGCCCGTCGGAGCTCGCGCAAGAGGTCAGGTCGATGGTGTCCCGCTGTCATCAGGCGGGATTGGCCATCGACTCCAAATTGCAAGTAGCGGCGCTCCTCCTGGCCCTTCCTAACAGCTGGGCCTCTACGATCACCAGCGATGGTGATCTACGGGATAAAATGCTGACGTTTGAAGAGGCGGCACAAGTGGTGTGTGACCGGTGGACCAAAACCACCGTGGCAGAGCAAGGGACGATGTCCGCAGCATCATCCCTGATCGTTCGCTCTCAAAGAGGAGAGGGAGATCAAGGTGAGGAATGGACACGTCCACACCGTGCCAAGAAGGGAAAGTGCCATCAGTGTGGCCAGGAGGGCCACTGGAGAAGGGACTGCACAAGGGGAGCTGCGGATCTGGTCATGAAGGTGGCAGAAGGACATCAGACCAATGTGGCGGTAGCCAACTTCGTACGCTCCACAAGGGGAGCAGAGATGGCAGAACCTGAGGCGGGCAAGCGGCAGGCGTGTTTGGAGCAAGGAGTCTCCAACAGGTCCCAAAAGGGAACCTGCTACAAGTGTGGCCAGCGGGGTCACTGGAAGGCGACGTGCACAGCGGAAGCCGTGGACTCTGTCAAGCGTGTCGGGAGAGGACGGCAGGCCGAAGCAGTCGTTGACACGCCATGCAGCAGTGATCAGCTCCATGCTGCGGGAGCTGATGTGGTCGGGGACCACAAGGCATGTCGAGGGCATGCAACCTCCACAACCTCCAAGAGGGAGCACAAGGCGAAGCAACAAACGGGGGCTGCCACCATACAACACAATGAAGGTGATGTGCTCCAAGGAGGAAAAAAGTGGGTAGAGGAGTCGATCGGGAAGAAGGGCGCTGTGGCGAGGAAGCTCGAAGCACATGACCTGGTGACAGAGGTGCTGTCCGTGAGTCACCTCGTTAAGGAGGGACTCGAAGTGACCTTCACGAGGAAGGGCTGCCTCCTAAAAGAGGAGGGCAGTGGACATGTCGTGGCACGTGGCACACACAAAAGAGGTGTGTACCGGATACGTGCCCAAGCCCTTACGAGGAGCAGCCGTGACTCTGACGTGGACAGCCGTCGGAGCAAGGAAACAGTTGCAGCTGCGTCCAAGAGGGGGAAACCTGAGGGTGCAGTGGTTGGTATGGAGGGT
Organism: Penium margaritaceum; assembly: GCA_023375785.1. NCBI lineage: Eukaryota > Viridiplantae > Streptophyta > Zygnematophyceae > Desmidiales > Peniaceae > Penium > Penium margaritaceum. The sequence goes on from SZWC01003396.1 coordinate 173,023, forward strand.
ACCATCTGAGCTAGGTCGGGAGATCTGGACCAGAAGGCACGCCATGCAACGGGACGCCGGGCGATGGGTGCACGGCCTCCAAGGGAGGCAAGAGAAGTGGTCCAGGTGGCAGACCAGCCAGGGGAGAGCATCAACGGCAGGCGGCCTAGCTCTCCTAACAGGCAAAAGGAGCCCAGTGCTGCGATAATGGTGAACTGGAGCTACAAGGTAGGCCAAACGGGCGCTGCCGAGTTCCATGCGGGAGCGGTGGTGGCTGCAAGGAGGACCACGCAGCAAGACGAGGATGGCAAGGAGGCGCGTCCTCAAGGGGAGCACAAGGGGCTCCACACCTCATCAGAAGGAGAGCAGCTACGGCAGCGATTTGAGGGCCAAAATGTGACTGCTCAATTGTTGGCACGGGGTGCCGGCAAGTCGCGTGCACAGGGCTCCGCCTCACGGACTGAGAAGAAGGAGAGTGGCGATAAAGGGCCGCGCTCTCAACCGGAGAAAAACGCGCTCCGGGCTGCAGAGGTGGTGGACCAGGGCCACAAGGTGGGTACAAAAGGTACCGTCAAGTCTCAAGAGGAGGCGTCGGTGGCGACTCGGAGGACCACGAAGCAGATTGAGGACGCCGTGAGGGCAGGTCCTCAAAGTGAGCCAAGGCGGCTCGGTGCAGCAGCGGACCGGGACCTAGAGCACCATGCAACAGAAGGCCGGGCAGTGGGTGCACCGCAACAAAAGTGGGCAGAGGTGGTCCGAAGGGCTGTGCAACAAAGGGAGAGAGGCAGCAAGTGGCTCAGCTCTCCATCGGAGCAAAACATGCTCCAAGCGGCTGAGGAAAGGACCAAGCCGCAAGGTGCGGTCAAGGCGTTGGAGGCTCCAAGTCCTCAAGGAGGAGGAAAAGCACTCAAGGGGTATGGAACGGAGGATGCGGTGTGCAGGCCGGCATCTCCGGCATCCGGAAATAAGACGGATGTACCATGCAACATGCACAGGTTGGGAGAAGGGAGTGGTATCTCCGGTTCTCCAACTTCTCCCAAAGAGGGGGAGACTGTGCATGAGGAGTACGGCAAGGGAGCCAAGACCAAAGGACCGGCACCGGAAGCCCTCCCCAAGGGGGAGAGGCATGCACATTTGGGACGTGCGGCAAGACAGCGGCAGCAATGTAGGCGACGGTTTAAGGAGCAGTCGCAGCTGCAGCACCACGGATCCCGCGAGGCTGGTTGCAACAAAGGGCAAGCTACTGCTAGCAATGCAGGCGGCAACAGCTTGGTCAAAACGGCACGCGCAGAGGCGGTGTCATCAAGGGCCAAGGTCAGCACCAAGGAAGCACTACAGCAAGGTGGGGGAGGTGTGCAGCACGCTGGGCCAAGTTTGCAAGGTGCCGAGGGTGCTAAAAACACAATGGTACCCAAGGCACACTCGGAGGCGTTTCAGGACTCAAAAGGGAGTCCGAGGTCTCTGAAGGCGGGGGAGGACTCTGCAATGGGTTGTGGGTCTCCCATGTGAGGGGGAGCAGTCCAGCGAGGAGGCAAGTACTCCCACGTCATCTCGGGGAGGTGGCCAACTGCCGCGGCAAGCAGCAACACCAAGACAACAAGGGTCACAAGGCAGGCCATGAGGGTGCTGCCAAGTCCCGTATGGGGGCACAAGTGACGACAGCGTGGAGCAAGGCGTCCGCCGCTATGTGTTGTTATTGGTGGAGGGAAGCTAAGGAGAGTTGTTCACAGTGGCAGCTTGGCCGGACATCAGAGCATGGCAGTTGTTCAAGGATAGGGCATCAAGGCTGCGGTGCAAGGGGGAGATTGTTGACATGGTGTGCCCCTTGCCATGAGTGCTGTTGATCGTACTCCCTGGTTCGACCACTGAGAAGTGGTATAACACCTCATCTGACTTTAGATTTGGATTCCTTGGATTTTTCCATGTAGGATTGAGCTTTGAATCGCTCGATTTGAGTGAGTATTCAGAAAGTTAGCCTAGCCCGAAAATCTGGTGTTTGGGGGGTGGAATCTGGTACCCGCCATGGGTGGCGGGATAATCCACCACCAGTGATCCGAGTTCGTCCCCAACGACCTCCAAATGCACCAGGGCCGTAAAGGAAGTAACCAGAGAATTCTCCTTGACCAGAGTGAACTTCTCCTTGACTTCTGGGCGAGGAAAGGCGCTTCAACGGGTCATCATCGAAGCGCCTCCCGTTGCCTAGCGTGTAAGGCAAGGTGGACGACTCCACCAAGGGTTACTTCGACGGCCGTAGCAGGGGCTCTACTGCTCCGTTTTGGGCATGCTTGGATGCGTTGGAAAGCTTAGATCATAGGCTATAAGGATCTGATGTAATCTCAGTATGCTAACTAAGAAAATCGTTTTTCGATTCAGTTCTACTGAATGCGACGTGTTCTGCCCACTCACATCCGTGATCCTTGTGCTCCACACTCTTCACCAAAGGTGTCCATTGGCTGCCCCAAACACTGGTAGCGTGCATCATCAAGAGCTAGGAATCCTTGAGGGTGCCTCCACACCCACTAGAGCCAACAACATGGCAGGACAACCACTTCTTGATGTCTACAGCAGCATCATGGCTGTGTTGGACAATCCCGTGGACGCACCAGATGTGGAAGCCGCACAAATGTGGTGACGACAAGTGCGTGGAGATTCCAATGACCGGCCCCTCTGCCGCTACCGCCACCTTCTCATGGAGCTGGTCCATGCGTATCTCCTGCATCTGGACAGCCACTGTAGTGGTATCAAGGCCATACCTGCCACTCAGCCCACAGACCCCCTCCAGTGGTCTTGGGGCCACCACTTGCATGTGGTCATGGAGAAATGGCGGCGGAAGGACCCGTAGCAGAGTGATCAGGTATCCTCCTACCTCTTGGAGGGATACCGGGAGCCATGGACAACTGCGGTTGCCACCTGTTTCAGAAAATATGCAGAGGACCCGCCTTTAGAAGTGGAGAGAGCAAAGATGGTTGAGGATCTGGCGGATGACATCGGCAAAGATCTTGCAGGGGTAAACGAGTGGTTCCTGCTCCTCTTCCAGCATGTCGCAAAAGAGAACCGACACATGCAGAATGTGGAGAAAGAAACCCAGGGTGTCACAGCAGAGATGGAGGAGCAGGTCCCGGAAGCTGTCAAGATGCTGAAGCTGGGGGAAGCAGAGCACAAGGAGAGAAGAAGGGAGCAACGTAGGCAAGCCCAGGTGGCACAGAAGCGGAGGATGTCACGACGGACAGGGATGCGGAGGTGACGCAAAGAAAGGACCCGTCCACACCCGTGACGCCCCACCCCAAAGGAGCAGGAGCAAGAGCAAGCGCTGCAAGGGGACCAAGGGAGATGAAGGCCAATTGCGGAAGGACCAAAGAACAATCAAAGAAGCGACTCCATGATGCCGCACCTGCGGCAGCGGAAAGAGGACCACCAAGAAAGGAAACAGACATGGAGATCGCCGAGACTACAGTGGTCGCTGGCCCAATGATACAGCAGTCACCTGCAAAGACAGCTTTAAAGGTGAAAGAAGACAAAACCGTAATGAAGACATAGCGGAAGGGGCATGAGAAGGACAAGGAAGAAGGGAGGCAGGTTCAATGGGTGACCACCTCGGTCACAGAGTTAGCACCACCCCCAAGGAAAGCGATTCACAGTAGGCTCCCCCGGGCACATCCATGCCAATGTAGGAAACGAGCAACATGCCACAAGCGACCGCGCCCGCGGGATCACCCGCTGGTGGAATGCCGTCATCTGATTCCTGTCACGGAAAAAAAGAGACATAAGGACGCAAGACTCCAGATGGCAGAAGCAGAGGCACGAATGCAACAGCAGAAGTGGAGGAGGGAAGTAGAGCAGACACAAGAGCGGGTAGCGGCAAGGACTGAAGCAGAGCAAGAACACCACCGCACATCTACAACCATGGCGCAGAAGAGGGAAGGGGGAAGTGCTGCGGAGGGGTGCAGCCAAAGAAGTGACACCGGAAAGGGAGAAGAGACGCGCAGGGTCCATCACCCTCCATAGAATAGAGGGAAGTGAGTGCCAAGGAAGTGGCACAGATGGTTGACAAGAGGGTGGAGGCAGCAATAAGAAGGATGGAGGCCCTCATATCAGGACTTCCAGCAAGATGACTCTCCGCATCTACAGCGGAAGGGCCACCAGTGGGATCAAAAGCCGAGGACAAAAGAGTTGTCCTCGTACGGCAGCTGCCACAAGGGATCTTGGCGGTGACAGAGAAAGGGGTAGAAACACAGGTTGCGAAGACCGTCACGAAAGGAAAGTGGAAGGAGAAAGGCAGTCACAAGAAACCCCACGAAGTAGTGAGCTCCGAACTTACAGAACCAGAAGAGGGCAATGACACAGAGGAAGAGGAGGAGATTGCACTAGGGCAGCGGTTGATGCGACCATCCGTAGGAAAACAGCAGCAGGCATCCCCACCACAGCAACGGAACATTGATGAGTGGAACCCTTCTGAGCGAGAACTGAGCGATGTGGAGCTCTCACGGATTTTCTTTGGACCAGATAATTGGGAGCAGCCACCCCAGACCATGTATGACACCAAGGAGATGAAGGTCCTCATAAAGGTGAGGGAGCAGCAACGGAAGGAGGAAGATGAAACGAAATAAGGTTGGAACAAGGTTGGAAGCAGTGGAAGCAGCGGCGGCATATGCGGCAGAGACGGCACCAACCGGGAAGGGAAAGAAAGGACGAAGGAGTGATCCGGACTATGTGCCGGGCAAGGAGGAGAAGAGTGGCACACGAGACCTAGCTGACCCAGCCTTTATGATGACCAAAGGAGGACCGCGGGAGACACATGCCCGGTGGGTCTGGGTGTTATACCCTTTTTTGCCATCAGCCAAATCCAGGTCAGACAGTATGCGAGGGTTCCCTCCTCACTACTTTTCGTGCTACTGTACCCGCGTGGGGCTATTCTATGCTTTTTTTCAATCCACTAGGACGGCACTCTTGATTACCTCGCTTCTCTATTTCCGGACAATCAAAGAACACCATTATCCACTGATCCTTCTGCCAAGTCAATTTCTCTTCTTTTCTTCCGGTGGATAATCAAACAAACCAACACCAGAGCAATGAATCACACCTGGCACAGATAATTTCACCGCCACTAGCTATACACACTAGGTCATTCCACGTGGTGCTTCTGATGAATATGCTCATTCAAATGCAGGTATACAGTCAATCATTCACCGGTACTAGCGTACACGTCTCCTAAGTTAAACACGAGTGTGTGCACACTCAGAGGAAATGACAAGAAAACTATATTTGAGTCAATTTAAGGAAACAGACAAGCAGCAGAGAGTCTCTAACCACACCACTACTTCCCCTAGACATCACGCAGCAAGACACGCAAACCATAGACTTCTTCCGTCGATGGATGATCGACCGGAGCCTCCCTCTGCACGATCACAGTGCGACTGGTGAAGAGCTGATCAGTCTCCCATCGGGTGGTTCGACAAAGTGCAAGTGGACCGTCAGCACGATGACGCACACGGGAGTTGGCGCGTGTCGGGCCCTCCTCACGCATGCAGTGGAGTTCCTCTTGGTACCGTTGGTAGACCCAATACGCGTGAGCCCGCTCCTCAGTAGCTTTTGCAGCCCGCCGTCCGAAGATGCATGCGACATCACTCCAGCTCTCCACGGGTTGGGGTTCGTCGTCGTGAGGAACCCTTTGCAACCACGGCTGCCAGAACTGCTCCACGGCTCAACCGGTAGGATGGTGCGACCATTGCATCACGCCCAGGACCGTGCACACGCCCAGCTGGTGTGGTACATTGCAACAGCTACAGATGGAATAGAAGGCAACTGGGGATTCCCGTGCAGCCCGCCTCGTGCGGGGCGCCTCATGCTCCACTAGGAACTCAGGGCCAGGCCATGATGGCTCCGAGGCGTGCTCCTCCGGAAGCGGCCTTCCCATTCGGGGTTGGCCTCACACACACACTCACACACACACACACACATACATACACACACACACACACACACACACACACACACACGCAC
>SZWC01003396.1:183335-199076 GCA_023375785.1 Penium margaritaceum
CCTCAATCCGTGAAGAAACGGCTAAGTTATGGCCGTTTGAGTGCTCCACGCGTGACGGCCGCTGGCAGCACCGCCAGCGGGGGTCACGGCCGCCCGAAGCGCCCTTGCTTGCGAATGCAGCTCCAGCCGCCATCCCGAAGCGCCCATGGACCCCAATGAACCTTGCCTCGTTGGCTAAGCATCCATCCAGGGGCGCTTCGGCTGCAGTGGGCGAGAAAGTCGCTCCGCCGTGCTCGGGGTCGAACCGGTACGTCTCCTGTTTTCTGGTGGTGCGCCTCCCACCTTTGCACAGCCGTATCTTTCTCGTCCCTGCACCGAATGACCCGGTTCTTGGGTCTATTTCGTAATTTTTTTCACGTAGAATATAATGGGAGCATCAAAACATGCATCTGACTTCAGCATGATGAAGTAATCACCGCCTCGACCGGCGGCTCCCATAACATCACCCCCCCCTCCGAGGGCGCACCGTCCCGGTGCGCTCCTGGTACGCTCGGAGGACCGTGTTGACAGCACCGTCCCTGTGGAAATCGGCTTCGGGGATCCAGCAGTTGTGCTCAGGCCCATAGCCGAGCCATTGCACCAGGTACTGCCACCCGTTACCGCGCCGATGGTGCCCGAGAATCTTCTCCACCACATACTCCTCTTCACCTTCCACCAAGACCGGTGGAGGACGAGCCTGTCCCCGTGCCGCGAACTGTGCATCCGGCTCCTTGTAGGCCTTGAGAAGGGAAACGTGGAACACGGGATGGATCCCATAGTGGTCCGGTAGCTCCAACTCGTAGCTCACCGCGGACCTCTTCTCCTCGACCGGAAAAGGACCCACCCACAGAGGCTTGAGCTTGTCGCTGCCCACCCCCACTAGCTACAGGTTCAGCGAGCTCAGCAGTACCTGTTGTCCCACCGAGAACTCCTCGGCTTTCCGGTGCTTGTCCGCTTGCCGCTTCATCTGCTGCTGTGCCTTGTGTAGCGCCTCACATACACCGCGTCACACCTCTGTGAAGTCACTTGTAAACTGCTGCACCGTGGGTAGGTCCGACCCCGTTGCCATGTCTCAGGGACATACAGGCTGCACCCCATACACTACCTCAAAGGGAGACCGCCTCGTAGAGGCATGCACTGCTGAGTTGTAGGCAAAATCAGCCACTGGGAGCGTGCATTCCCATCCCTCGCCATCCGGCTCCAAGATCCCCCGTAGTAGCTGCTCCATGGTCTGATTGGTGCGCTCAGTTTGGCCATCCATTTGGGGATGGTAGGCCGATGAAAGAGCCACACGGGTGCCCAGCTTCTTGAAGAGTTCCTCCCACAACCGGGAGGTGAAGCGTGGGTCGCGGTCCGAGACCATGCACTTCGGCACCCCGTGAAGTTTGATGACATGTTGCAATAGGAGTTGAGCCGTTTCTGCTGTCGTGACCTTCTCCGCACATGGGATAAAGTGCGTCATCTTGCTGAACCGGTCCACCACCACCAGCACCATGGTGTTGCCCATTGTACCCCATGGAAGACCTCCCACAAAGTCCAGTGAGATGTCCGTCCACGGGCGTTCCGGCACTGGTAGCGGCTGTAGCTAACGTGGCGCCCGTGCCCTCCATGCCTTGATCCTTTGGCATGTGTCACAGCTGCTCATGTACTCCTTGCAATCTGCTCCCATGGTCATCCACCAATATTGGCGCGCAAGCATCTTGAAGGTCTTGTCGTGGCCAAAATGACCACTATAGTGCGAGTCGTGCGCCTCCTCCAGCAACGTCTGTCGCAAAGACGTACTCCACGGCACCACAATCTGGTTCCCCTTCTCCCGCCGCCAATACTGGCCATCCCACTTGCACCCCTTCACCGTACTTCCGGTAAAGTCCTCGTTCTTCGCATACCCGTGTGCAAACAGGCTGCGGATGATTGGAGATCCCACCAGCACCGTGATCGCATGTACGCCCAAGTCCGGGCGACGCGAAAGCGGATCCGCTGGGTTGATCCTTCCTGGCTTGTACTGGATCTCGTAGTCGAAGCCGCCCTCCAGCAGCTCCATCCACCGTGCTTGACGACTACTTATGTTTGGCTGCGACTTGAGGTACTTGAGCGCGTAGTGGTCCGTGTGCACCAAACACCGCCGTGCCTCAAGGTAGCACCGCCATTACTTGAAGGCCTGGACCACCGCGAGCATCTCCTTCTCGTGGATCGGGTAGTTGAGCTCAGCCCCTTTCAGTTTCTTGGAGTAGTACGCAATGGACTGCAACCCTTTCCCTTGGTCCTGCATCAGCACCCCGCCGATGGCGTAGTTGCTTGCGTCTGTCGCCAACACGTACTCCTTGCTCGTGTCTGGATGCACCAACACCGGGGGTTGACACATGGCAGCCTTCATTGCACCGAAGGCTTGCCCCTCCTTCGCACCCCACTCCCATTGGCATCCCTTCTTGAGCAAGTCTGTCAAGGGTACTCCCATTGTCGCGTGCCACCGGATAAACCTCCGATAGTAGTTCATAAAACCCAGAAAAACCTGGATGTCACGCATGCACGCCGGCTCTGGCCACTCCTTCACTGCTTCCACCTTTTTTGGGTCCATGCGGATTCCCTTCCCACTGACAATGTGCCCGAGGAACTCCACCTCGTGCTTGGCGAATTCACACTTGCTGAGCTTGGCAAACAGCTGCTCCTTTCTCAGCACTTCCATCACCGTCCGCAGGTGCTCTTGGTGCTCCTCCATCGTCCGCGAGTAGACAAGGATGTCGTCGAGGAAGACGACCACGAACTGGTCCAAGTAGGGATGGAATACCTGGTTCATCAGCACCATGAATGTAGCAGGAGCATTCGTTAGCCCGAAAGGCATCACGAGATACTCAAAGTGTCCATAACGCGTCCGAAACGCAGTTTTTCCACATCCTCCTCCGCAATGCGGATTTGGTGGTACCCCGACCTCAGGTCCAGTTTGCTAAAGACGCGTGCGCCTCGTAGCTGGTCGAACAGCTCCTCGGCCCGGGGCAACGGGTAGCGGTTCTTCACCGTGATGTTGTTGAGCGCCCGGTAGTCCACGCACATCTGCAGCTCTCCTGATTTCTTCTTGACGAACAGCACCGGTGCCGCGTACGGAGACACCGACGGCCGAATGAAGCCTTGGTCCACCAACTCCCCCAACTGCTTCTTCAGCTCCGCAAGCTCCGCGTCGCTCATGCGGTTGCAAGACCGCACCATTGGTGACGGCCCTGGCACCACCTCGATTTTATGGTCAATGTCGTGTTGTGGCGGCAGCCGCTTCGGCAACTCCTCCGGAAAAACGTTCCCGAACTCCTTGAGCACCTCCCCAACACCGGGAGGAAACGCTGGAGCTCCTGCGCCTTCCCCCGGCTGTCCCTCCGCTGCTTCGACCACTGCAATCTGCTGCTCTGCTGCTTGTTGTAGACGCACCCATGCCAAGTAAACCTGGCCACCCTTGGGTTCGCACCGCTTGAGCTGCTGCAAGTTGATGACGCGCAGCTGCTTCCCCGCTTCCGCCACTTCCAACTCCTTCCCCTCACCCCGCCACAAAGGCAAAGTGATATTTTTCCCGTCCGCCTTCACGACCACCCGGTTGCACCTCCAATCCACCTCCGGAGTGCAACCAGTCCCGGCCGATCAAACAGTCGTAATCATCCATAGGGCAAGTGTGGAACTCCATGTCACACACTAACTCACCCTCCTGTGGTGGGGCGGCCAGCCCAATACCAATCGACGCAAGCCGGGTCCCTCCGGCCAATGACTCCTGAGGGATGGTTGATGCTGCCTCCACAGACACATGCCGGGAGGACGCAGGGAAGTGGTCAATAATGGTGGAGGAGGGCGCTCCAGGCGGAGGGGAGAGGATGGCGCATCTAAGATATTGGCTGCGATCTCTTCGACGTCATCATCAGTGGTGATGCGGGGCGGGTTCCATCCAGCCGCGATGGCCTGCCACCGAACCAACAAATTTTCAAGTCTTTCGCGTCGCACCATGATGTCAGAGGTATGGCGGCCCTTGAGCCACACGTAGACCCCATCCACTACCCAGACTTGGTAACACTGGTCGAGCAGTGTGACTTCATTGGCACGCTGCTTGCCAATCTCCTCTCATTTGGGTCGCACACCATCACCGACTTGGAATTCCTCAACCATGAGGACATCGTTCGCATGATCTACACCTTGCTGTGCCGCTACGGACCCACGTGTCTGAGCCTCTTGCAAACATCCGCGGAGCCAGTCACCACGCTGCTTCATGAATTCTACCTCATCAGCCACCATGGCGCCTTCCTCCCATGGCGGCACCGGCGCGTCGGGCATGAGGGGTAGAGTTGCCATGGTCCAGTGCTGCTAACCACGGCATAGCATGTAGGGAAAGAAGCTGGTGGAGGAGTGCGGCGTTATGTTGTACTCGTATACAATATCCTCCAGCCGCTCATCCCAGGGCACATTGTCATCCGATAGTTTGCGGATGGTTTGTGTGATGGCTCCATGCATACGCTCTACCTGGCCTTGCGCCTGTGGCCTGTAGGGCGCCCCGTTGTCAATTTCAATGTTGAAGTAGGCCACCACCTCAGCAAACTTGCCGCTGAAGTGTGAACCATTGTCGCACTGGACAATCCTGCAGCCACCCCCTCGATAGATGACTTCCTCTTTGAGAAAGGCAGCAGCATGAGTTTCGTCTGCCTTGGGGACCGGGCGGGCCATGACCCGCTTGGTCATGTGGTCAGTGCCAAGGATCCAGTGGACGTTGTTGTGCTTGGTGGGGCGGAGGGGACCATGGAAGTCGATGATTACCCGTTCCATGGGGACACCCATGCGGGCACATACAAAGCAAGGCTGATGAACGCGTTGGTTGGGGAATTGGAGGAGACAGGTGCCACACGTTGCAACCACTTCCGTGACCTGCTTCTTGAGTCCCACCCAGTACACCTGAGGAACGAAGTTGTCATACACTGTGGCCGTCCGGGCGTGTACCCTCTCGTGCTCCTATAGGATGAGCTTTTCTCGCAACGAAAGGGGAGTGCACAAGCGCCTTCGGCATGGGCCCTCCTCGCGCCTCCAGAGTCGTCTGTTCCACCACTTGTATTTGTCCAGCGTGGCCTTAGCATCGGACCGCACTTGAGCGTCAAGGTATATCTCCACCATGGTATGTGTTCCGGAGAGAACTTGTGCTCGAGCCCAGTCGGCCCACTCGTAATTTCTGACAGGTGGTTCTTCCCGCCACAAATCCATATCCCTCCCGGGTACAAGGGCAAGGAGGCGGTGTTGCATTTCCTCGAAGGACTCGGGAGGAGGGGTCACCTGGCCACCAGCTGAGTCAGCCTAGTTCCTTGCTTCGCCCACGATGGGAAGGGCGGATTCAGCCCTTGTCCGCCGGGAGGAAATGCGAGTGGCAACTGGTGTCGCCGTGCTTGTGGAACGGACCTGGCCAGAGGTGCGCCACGCAGCGACCTGGGGGGCCTCTGGTGCCTCATGGACGGATGGCCTGTGCTCCACTTCACAAGCAGATAGTTCGTGTGTGTTATCGGGGATGGCAGGTCGATGATCTGCTGGCATGGCAGTTGCTTCCTGTGCGGCGGTAGTAGGGGAAGGCTCAGGGACCTTTGGGAGCGTAAGGGCTATTTGTGCCCATTCATTGTGAATCGGTCGATGATCTGCCGGCTGTGATCCTTCCGGGCATGGTGGCACTGGCGGAGCAGCATGAGAGGAAGGAGAAGAGGAGGGGGGTCGGGTGGAGGACCGAAGACAAGAAACGCAATTAAAATCTTACTCTGAGTGAGAGGGGAGGAGAAAGGGGGAAGAGAAAGGGATGCCGGTAGATGATCTGCCAGGGATGAGGTGTCCGTCCCCGGTATCAAGGAAGCCGCAACGCGTGGGGTCGATGGAGGACACACTTGACGAGCAGGACGGGTAGTCTGGGCAGCCGTGGGCGAAGAAAGATTAGGTGCCTGGAGTAGAGCCACGGGTGAGGTAGATTGGCCAAGGCGGGATGCATCGCTAAGGTTGCAGGGCAAGATGGCAGTGCCGGATCCGAAGTGGGCTGGCAAAGAAGGTGAGCCGATCATTCTGCGATGGAGCCAGCGCCTTAGTACTCGGAATGCCATGCCCTCTCGTGGTTCAACAGTACGCACTGGAAAAAGTGCAGCCAGCCCTGCATGGTCCAGCCTGTCTGCTTCCGTGTGTCAATATGTTGCCTGCAACACGATGCTTGCTGAGAGAAGGGACGTAGCTTTTCTGTCAGGCGTCCCTGTCGTCGGTGTTGTACCGCCCAATCAAGGAGGCAGCGGAAGGTCGGCACACTACGGTTATAGGAGAGGTCCAAGGGATAGAGAAATCGGAGATATTCCTCGTACTATTGGTGGAAACTCCATGCCAAGAATGGGAGGAGGTTCGGGCGAGTTTGTTCAGTGCGGTCATTGACTACCATCCAATGTAGAAGGCAGTGGAAGGCAGCAGGTCCAGGATTGTCCGAAAAGTCCAACGGGTACAGATGCCTCAGGTCCTCGAGATAGTCCCCCCAATCTGCTTGCAGTCCTGCCAAGGCGCGGGTCAGGAATGCTGCTGCCACATCTCAGATGAGCTGCTGTCGTAGATGTTGCTCACGCTCATCTATGAGCCGTTTGGCACGGTCCACCAGGGTACAGAGGGCTTGGTATTGCTGGGAAACCCGGGCACGGAGAGCTAGAATGCGTTCTCTATCACGCGACATCCCTTGGAGCCAGTCACAGTCGGCTGCTCACTCCGCCTTGCATTCATCTCGCAGTTGGCGCAAGCCTGGTAGTTGGGTTTCAAGTTCTTGCAGCCCCACAGAGAGTCGCATAGTCTCCGTTCAGGCTTCCCGCAGGTCCTTGCCCATTTCCGCCTGTCGATCAATGAGACACTGTCCCTCTGCTATGGATGGATCGTCTCCGAAGTCCGCAGCCTCATTCCACGCGTCCTGTAACCTCCACACCTCCTGGAGCTGCTGCTAGAAAGTCATCACACGGGCCTCCTACTGTTGTATGCACTGCTGGCAAGTGGTACGGGCTGACTCACACGCAGCGAGAGCATTCCGCACGTTGGTTAAGTTGCTGGCCGAAGTCCGCACACCTTCCTCGTGCACGGCTATCCACGATCTATGCTGTTCCCATACCCTCTCAACTCTTTCAGCCTAGTTGCGGTTTTTGGTGATGTAAAGTGCGAATGTCTGCCACACCACCTCGTTACTGCGAGGGTCAGGCATGCTCGCTGAAGGTGGGGACGCCGGGCATGGATCATCTGTTCTTAGGGTCCGGAGGAGTTCTGTGACTTCTGCCATGGTGAGAATTGCCACCATGGTGCGGGTCTCGATGGAGATCACTGTTGCTAATTCTACGGCACGCCTGGTGGTGCTGTACTCGTACTGTGTCCAGTCTGGTAGGGTTGTCCATAGCGGTGCACTAGGTATGTTCTCCTGTTGGTCATCTGATGGGGATTCCACCTCGGGCGTATGATGTGTGCGGTCATCAAGTTCCAGGAGACGTGAACTCATGGTTATCGTAGGCACAAGTCGTTGAGCGAGTGAACTGCGGCTACTGTGGGAGTGAGTATTTGGTGGCTACCCTCGGTGTCGTCGATCTCCTGTACGGTAGTCCGTGGCGGCTGTGCAGGTCCGGCGTGTCGCCTTGGTCGTCGGAGTGTGAGTGGGAGGTCCGACGCGTGGTGGTACTGATGTGCGGAGGAACTATTGTCTTTCGCTTGCAGACGTTCGGAGATGTTCTCATGCAGGATAATGATGTCTCCCGAAGTTCCCGTCGACATGTTGGGGTTGGCAGGATCACATGCGCGTGACGCCGATGGGTTCGGTGCATAATTCCCCAGTGGCGAGCCGCTACTATTGGTGGATGATTCTGGCACGTCGGCGACCACTCGGGTGAATCGTGAGCCCACCGATCGACCGTGTGCATGGTCCGGGTTGGTGGTGGAGTTCGCTTGTTCCGAGGGTAATCGATTGTCCTGCTGAGGTGGCATCTTATGGACATCAAAGCAGAGTGGGACGTACGAGGGCAACCCGTCATCATCATGGAGCGTCATGCATTTTCCCCCAAGCAAAATTATGACTCGCACGGTGTCAGCCAATTGTTCGCCAAGAGGACGTCGTAGGTTGATGTTTCGCAGATTTGCACCGGTAGGCTCCTGTGGATATTTCCCACCTGAATGGGAAAAAGGTCGATTTGGCCTTCTGATCGTGTGATTTCTCCAGCCGCAGTACTGAATTGGTGTTCGACTGGTCGTATAAGGTTGGACCAATTGAGGCGGCAAATGACGCGCATCGGAATGGTGGTATACATAGCACCCGTATCCACGATTGTGTTGAATGTTATACTGGCAATCTAGATGAAACACAAAACCACCGTACACACATATTCTGCTAAAGGTTGGCGGATCAATGTTGCCGGTCGCCATGTAAGTGCCCCTGCATTGATGTCCTCATAAATGATCCGTCAGGTGTGATTGACATGATCTCACATCATCCGGTGACCCTCAGACTCAAGCCAGCACTGGACAGGCCAGCCAGATGGGCCCAGCGCTGCGTTGATTTCTGCAAAAAAGGCTTCCAACTGTGTTATTTGCCCCGGTAGATGGGTGAGAACTTCTATCCATGGAAGGGCAAGGTGAGTCCAGTCGAAGAAGCGTTGGATATCTTCTGGTATCACTTGGCGAGTTTCCTCTGGCCGATGCGGTGTCGCGGCCGGCATTGGTTGCACCAACCAATGGGAGTTGGGACGGGGGTACTACAAATTTATCGAAGCCATTCCCCATACTCCACATGGGTCCACCCAGGTGCGTGTTCGAAAAGATCAGTCCAACGTCAAATTTTGATGTGTCCGATGCCCACAACAGCTTCAGGGAAGCCCTCCAAAGGAAAGGCCCAGTGGTATTCTTCATTAGTGTGCTCGCGTGCCTGTCCTTCGATAACAACATCGTCTGTGGGGTCGGGGCGGGAAGGGATTGTTCAACCGGGGTACGGATGGGCCAGCGTTCACGTAGGAGCCGGCTGAGGGCATCTGCGTGCCGGTTGGTGAGTGCAGGTTGATACTTGATGGTGAGGTCATAACCCTGCAGAAGGAGTGCCCAATTGCCAAGGATACCTTCATGATTCTGAGAAGTGAGGAGCCACTGGAGAGGTTGATGGTCCGTAAGGATGGTAAATGGCTTGCCTTTTTTACATAATCGTGGTAGAACTGTATAGCCCATAGGACGGCCAGGCACTCCCCTTTCACTGGAGGATACTTTGATTCTGCGTCACAGAGTGCTCTGCTACCGAAACATACTACCCGCATCGTGCCGCTGTCAGATCGCTGGGAAACGATGGCCACAATGCCTGCTTTTGAAAAGTCCGTAGCAATGACAAACGGCAAGTTGAAGTCCGGGAACTGCAACATGGGAGCCGTGATGAGGCGATGTTTGATTTCCGTCCATGCGAGTTGGCACTCATCTGTCCACTCAAATGGCTCATCTTGTTGCGTGAGGCGTTGCAAGGGGCGGACGATTTTTGCATCATCGCGGACAAACTTGCGGTAGAAGCTGACAAATCCTCGGAATATCTTGACCTGTGAGGATATGACCGGCTGCTTCCATTCACGGACCGGAGCGATCTTGGCAGGGTCTGTGGAGATGCCTTTTGTGCTGATGATGAATCCCAGGAACTCCATGTTGTCTGCCCTCATGACGCATTTAGCCGCTTTCAACCGAAGATTCGCAAACCGGAGTGCGGTGAATAAAGCATCCAAGGAGACGAGTAGTTCCTGAAAGCTGAATGCAGCCACCATGACATCATCCACATAACAACAGGCGTTGGGCACATCCCTTAGGACCTGGTCCATGACGCACTGGAAGGTGGCGCTCGCATTGCGTAGCCCAAAAGGCATGCGGGTGAAGGCGTAAAGCCCATGAGGTGTGATGAAGGCCGTCTTGAGCATTGAGTTTTGGTCCATTGGAATGGTGTAGAAGGCCGACTTCACATCTAGTTTTGCAAACCAGCTCTTTCCCCATTGTCTTTCTTGGATGTTGACAATGAGGGGCATGGGGTAGGCATCCTCCACTGTGACCTTGTTGAGGTCACGGAAATCAACGCAAAAGCGCTTTGTGCCATCCAGCTTCCCGACAATGACCAGGTTACATTGCCAAGGGCTCTCCACCTCTACAATCACCCCTTGCTCCTTGAGTTCATGAAGTCCCTCGTTGGTGACATCCTTTTGATCTTGGAGAAGTCAACGGGCCTTCTGTTTGTGGGGTGGTGCATCTCCTGTGTTGATAACATGGACGGTGTCGAATGCCCCAATCTCTATAGTTTTTTCCAGCAAAGACTTCCTCATGGTATGTGAGGAGATCCTTGACCTCTCCTGCCTGGTCCTCCATCAAGCGTTGGTGTAGCATGTGGTCCTATCGTTGGCAATGTGGGACCACAGGTGGTGGTGGGTCCTCATCACCGACCAGGCCAGCTCCGAGGTCAGGGTCTGGGTCCCAATAGTCGTATACTTGAATGTTGAAATTGCACGTACCTCCTGGCACAATGGTAAGAGCCGAGGAGCGACGCGGAGGTGATTCTTCGTCGAGGCGCAGCCATCCCACGTCGGTCATTGGTTCTTCATCCAATTCGGAAGCATCCTCATCCCCACATTATCACGAACCAACATTTTCCCCTTGCGTAATGCTTTTGTGGATTCATCCATGGACAGTGGTGTCCGGCTTGAGGCCCGGGGCATGTATGGATGTGCTGGTGGGGCTGTGACGGGAGGGGTCTGCAACGTGCTTGGCGCTAGAGGATTGCCGACTGAACCCGCTGCTGGGGGTACAGGCAACCATTGAGGAAATGCAGATGAAGGTGTTGGTAGTGGTCCCATGGGAATTTGGGGCGATCATCCGCCGGAGCAGCTCGAGCACGACCGGGGGATGTGGTTGCCGGTGGAGGTTAGACGCCGACTAGCTGCTCAATGTCCCCCTCATTATGTGGAATAACTGGTGGGGCATCATGTTTGGGGAACGAGAGGATAGATTTTCTTGCGGTTTGATCTTCCGCCCTGGCTTCCTCTAAAGAGAAGGGGTTTCCGTATCGTGTGGGCATGGAGATCCGAGGTCCAACAATCAGTGCTGCACAGGTGTTATATCCAGATGAATTTAGTTACATAACTCCATCTGCGTAGAACAACGCCGCCTGCCGGGGAATGAGGTAGTCTGTACCAAGGAGGACATCATAGGTATGGGCAATGGTTACTTGCATCCGCACTACTTCATGGATGAGACCAACTTGGAGGGGGAGATTCTCCACGACTCCCTGTCCAGTATCCATGCCGCCTCAAGCATTGGTAAAAACGTTGGCTGTTGGCTGTATTTTGTATTGCCATCTTACGGCTTGCAAAATTTGTAAATTCACCGTCGTGTGGGTGGCACCGAGGTCGGTGATGGCCAAAAACGTCTTGCCACATATCCATATTAAGCAACTTGCCACCTCATGATGTGGTGCTTGTGGCCGTGGTGGCGCAAGAGGTATTGGTCGCCATCCCCATTCATCCGGCTTTGCACGGATCACTGGCCTGAACAGGCGATCATGCGGGGCCTGGGTGCAATTGAGGCAGATGCCAGCTGGGCGGAGTTTCTCACCGTATTCTTGGACAACAGCAGCAAATTCTGGGAGGCTTTTGGGATGTTGACAAAGGTTTTCTCCCAGGAGGTCACGAGGCCGGAAGTAGGGGCCGTACTCTGTTAAGAGGCAAAAGTGACTGCCTTGCGGCGGATTGGCGTCGGGTCCCAAGACAGTCGCGCGCCTGGTGCTAGTGGCGGCTTTGAAGGTACGACAATGATCTGACATGGCAGTCGAATTGAGCGTACCGCGACGCAGGTTTGGAGGTCAGCTTCAGCCTTCTCCTGCTGTTCCTTCTGTCTCCGCATGTGCTCGTACATCTCTTCCATTGACCAGCCTTAAATTCCTTGTGCTTTGGTAGCGATGACAAGTTCCTGCTCCGCTGCTGTAGGCGGGGTATCCGTCGTCGTTCCTTCAGGGCAGGTAATGCTAAGCTTTACGTTGTGTGCTAGGACATCATACGTGGATGGCTGGCTTGGAGCCAGTGTTTCTTGCGTCTCTCTATGCTGGGCATAGGCTTTCCACTGTTCTGGTCCATTACCATTCTGACCTGCGGTTTGGGCTGTTAACTTGGGTCCAACTGCTTGTCTCGCATTGGTGGCTCCGACTCCACCAAGTCCGCATCCTTGATACTGGCACTGGTGGGTGGGTTGGGATATTCCCGCCGCCGGTGGGTGAATTTTCCACACCCGTAACAGGTTCCGGGCGGATAGTTGTGTGGATTCATTGGATTCGGTACAAAAGCCCCAGAGGGCTTGCAGATGGTAGGTGCGATGTGTTCTTTTGGAGCCAACAGTTCCCGGGCTGCCCGACGCTTGAGCTCCCTTTGTTGATGCTCTGCTTCCTCTTTCAATGCATCCAAGGTGTCAAAACGCCGCAAGTCCAATGTATTTGCAATTGCTGGTATGAGGGAGTTGCGGTAGTACTCCTTTATCATACGCAAGGATATGTCAATGTAGCGTGTGGAGATTTTGGTGAATTTGTCGTTGTGTAACTTGATATTCTCCCCCGCCTTCATGCGAATGGTGAGAACCTGTAGTATTGCTTCTTCTAGGCTTATTGGGTCGAATTGTTGGTCATGCCCTTTGCCATGTCGTCGAAGTCAGCAAAGGGGCGTTCCTTGCTTTCTGCAGTGAACCACTCCAGAGCCTTCCCTTGTAGTGATAGGTGTACTGCCGGGACGATGTAGTCAGGAGACAACAGTCCATAGTCAAGGCAAGTGCCCAACTTGGACAGCCACATGGCTGGGTCCTCCTCTGGTTTGCCTTTGAAGACATCAAGCTTTGGGAGAGTGTAGGAAGCTTTCACTGTTGATGACGCATTCAGTTCCTGCGGAGGCATCACCTGCACCTGTGCCCGAGCTTGAGCACCTAGGTGGGGTTGTTGTGCCTATGCAAGGCCTACTGCCCGGGTAGCGACCGACGAAGCCATTCCCACTCCTTTGGCCGAACTCCTCCTGCATTGTTCCCTCCCAGCGCAGGACTCCCCACATGCGGTCCTGCTGAACTTGCTCGCACTCATATATCATATTGCTTGCCTTCATGAGCCACAGATTGCTGCCCTTGGCCTGTTAACCCAACACTTGCTCGGGATTGTTGCTGAAGTCGTCCTGCGATAGGAGTTGCTTCCATCTTGATCGTTTGTTGGTGAGGTGGTGGCATGGCTGACTTGATTGGTGGTACCTCACGTCTCGTCGAAGGGATTGTAAATGGGATCCGCACCTTAGCAAAGGCCCGTCGCGGCCCTGGTATTCCCTCCGTGGAAGGAACATTGACCTCTGTACGAGCACGGACGTCCTTCCGGCGTTGCTCGACCATGTGCGAGGATGTCCTACTTGGTTGAGAGGTTCATGAGAGGTTCCGTCCCTACATCATTGTTGTAGGCATAGCTTCTGGTTGATTTGAAGTCTTCATGAATGTCCCCTGTTTTCGAACTCCCATGTTCCACTGCTCCACGGCCTCTGGAGCCTTTGTGGTCTGCGCTGAAACCATGCCACTTTCGGAGGCTGCACGATGCGGGTTGGGAGTTGTTCGAGGTGGTGACCTTCGGCGACTACAGGAGACCGGTTCATGCAGGGTATGCAGGGCCTGCAGCAAAGGGTGATCCAACGACATCTCCTCTCCTTCCTCCTAGTCATCCTGTGGATGATTCGGCTCCTCATATTCTTCTGCACTTGTGACAGAATGAGCTGGAGGGGGCCTCCTGGGCATCGAGAACTCGAGGCGCCGCGGCACTTCCCGTCTGGGCGTCATATCCATAGGTTCATACAAAGTCCTTCCATCTGACGTGACAACCTCGTGGACTAGTATGAGCTTGTCATCTTTTCTCATGCTCCTCGTCTTCGTCCAAAATATAATCCTCCACCTGAATGGAGTCATGTTGTCCACCTTGCTGGTCCGCTCCATCATCGTCCGGCTCATAGTGGGCCACTTCTGTAAGGCGCGCCTATCGGATGGCCTTCCATTCGCGAAGTTCCTCGAGGAGCCGGAGGTGGAACAGTTTCTCTTCTTCGGGGTCCATGTCATTATCCTCGTTGTACAGTTGTGGAGACCGATCTTCCACCGGATCCCACGCAAACTTGGGGTCCCATCCAGTCCCGAAGGGTCCTCCGGGCTCTTCTCATAGTATTGCATGATGTCGGCTCGCCTCATGTCACGGTGTTTGTTCACTCCAGGCAATGGGTCACTTGGGGCCTGATTGCCACAGACACGCGTCCACTAGGTGGATGGATTTCATGGTGTCTCTGAATGATCCGCCGATGACGTAGCTCTTCATTGCACCACATGACCCACAGGTATGGTGTCGCGCGCTTCGTCCAAGGGTTGCGTCCTCCTTCGACGTCGTCTTCCAATGGACCAGATGGTTGAATGATCGACCGTACTTGCCCGATCGACCGTCCGGTAGGATGTACGCCGGATCCTGCCCGTTTAGTTGTAGACCGATCTGAAGGTACCTGTCACACTCGTCACATAAAACAAGTAAAATATCCACGCTCACCGCACCATTAACACTGTAATACCCTTTTTTTCCATCGGCCAAATCCAGGTCTGATAGTATGCAAGGGTTCGCTCCTCACTACTGTTCACACTACCGCACCCGTGCGGGGCTATTCTATGATTTTTGTCAATCCAATGTGATGGCCCTCTCGATTACCTCGCTTCTCCATTTCCGGACAATCAAAGAACACCATTATCCATTGAATCCTTCTGCACACAAACTCTGGCTATCTTTCTCTTCTAATCTTCCGGTGGATAATCAAACGAACCAATGCCTGAGCAATGAATCACACCTGTCACAGATAATTTCACTGCCACTAGCTATACACACTAGGTCATTCCACGTGGTGCTTCTGATGAATGTGCTCATTTTAATGCAGTTATACGGTCAATCATTCACCGATGGTGGCATACATTTCTCCTAGGTCAAATTCAAGTGTGCGCACACTCAGAGGAAATGACAAACAAACTATATTTGAGTCAATGTCAAGAAAAAAACAAGCAACAGAGTGTCTCTAGCCACACCACTACCTCCCCAGCAAGACACGCAAACCATAAACTTCTTCTGTTGACGGATGATCAACCGAAGCCTCCCTCTGCATGACCACAGCATGACTGGCAAAGAGGTGATCAGTCTCCCTTGGGGTGGTTCGACCAAGTGCAAGTGGACCGTCAGCACAATGACGCGCACGGGAGTTGGCGCATGTTGGGCCCTCCTCATGCATGCGGTGGAGTTCCTCTTAATACTGTCGGTAGGCCCGATACACCTCAGCCCACTCCTCAGTAGCTTCTGCAGCCCGCCGTCCGACGTTGCGTGCGACCTCCCTCCAGCTCTCCACGGGTTGGGGTTCGTCGTCGTGAGGAACCCTTTGCAACCACGGCTGCCAGAACTGCTCCACGGCTCCACCGGCAGGATGGTGCTACCATTGCATCACGCTCAGGCCCGTGCACACGCCCAGCCGGTGTGGTACATTGCAACAGCTGCAGATGGCATAGAAGGCAACCGGGGTTCCCATGCAGCCCGCCTCGTGCGGGGTGCCTGATGCTCCACTGGGAACTCAGGGCCAGGCCATGACGGCTCGGAGGCGTGCTCCTCCGGAAGCGGCCTTCCCATTCGGGGTTGGCTTCACACACACACACACACACACACACACACACACACATACACACACACACACA
>SZWC01003397.1:19796-30095 GCA_023375785.1 Penium margaritaceum
TCTATATCTATATCTATATCTATATGTATATCTATATCTATACCTATATCTATATCTATATCTATATCTATATCTATATCTATATCTCTATCTATATCTATATGTATATGTATATGTATATGTATATGTATATGTATATGTATATGTATATCTACATCTACATCTACATCTAAATCTACATCTATATCTGTATCTATATCTATATCTATATCTATATATATTTATATCTATATCTATATCTACATCTATATCTATATCCATATCTTTATCTATATCGATATATATATGTATATCCATATGTATATCTACATTTTTTTCTATATGTATATTTAAATCTATATTCATATCTATAACGATATCTATAATTATTTTTATATCTACATGTATATCATTTTTTTTATCTATATCCACATCTATATGTATATATATATCATTACCTATACATATAGAATCTTTTATTGGTATATCAATATATATTTAAGATTTATTTTACTCTTATTCGTATTCATAAAATTATTTCGAATAGTTTTTTGTACATAAATCAATAATGGTTTGTTGATAAATAATTGTTAACTTTGAGCGTTTCCAATGAACTAAACATTCATAACTAGTAAAGTTTGAATTGTTTTAAAAATCATTTAACTAAATATGTAGAATAGTAATCTCATCATTGTTTACATACGTAAATATTTACTCACAAAATGTGTTATGTAAATGGGAAAATATTTGTGCCATAGAATTTCCAAGAATATGAAAGCACTAGGTTTTCACAAATTATTGTTTTTTGTTTTGAATGGTATTTTTTTCTATTTGAAAGAACTTAACACCAAACATTTTCCCATAACCATTATATATAACATCATGTATGTAGAGATATCAAAATAAACATTAGTAGACCATTAAGGATGATTTATACTTGTTATTATTGTTTTCATGGATTAATTATTTTTTTAGGGTTTCTATCATCATTCTTCTGTCTATATTTTTTATTCCTTTGTGTATTCGAATATGGTTGTCTTAGAACTGTTTCTGGCGAGGATGTTTTGTTTGAAGGGTAATTCGGACCCGAGTGGATTCTTCAAGGTCTATTATGACTTCATCTTGATAGTTAATATCTTCAGCTCTGAAGGTCGTATACGGTATTCATTGCGGCGAGGATTGTTTGCAAACCGTCAAGTTCGCATGCTCAAATCTCATTGTTTTTTTTATTGAATTACTCTCTGGGTTTGAGGAGTTCGGTTTTTTCTATCACAAGGTCGTATCCACGTCTTCGAGGTCTTGGCCGTGAGCCCAACTCAACTCTCTCGACCATGCTTTCACCTTGTACACCCTGGTCCTCTCAGCCCGCCGTAGGAAACACCCCCTCTACGCTGCTTTCCTAGACCTTCGCAAGGCCTACGACTCTGTCAGCCATGAACTACTCTTTACCCAACTTGCCGCTCTCGGCCTCACCACAAATGAAGTCGGCGCTGTAGAAAAGCTTTACTCATCAGCCACCGCCCGCGTCCACATCCCTGCCGGCCACTCCGACCCCTTTCCCATCCGCCACGGCCTTCTCCAAGGTGACCCATGCAGCCCTATACTCTTCAACTACCACATTGACCCCCTAGCACGTGCCATCTCTCGCACCGACACGGATGCCCCCACTCTCCTTGGTACACCCATCCCACTCCTCCTACAGGCTGACGATGTCGTCCTCTTAGAGTCAGTCAGTGGCCTTCAGCGTGCAGTGGACGAGGTATTCTATTCCCTTAGTGCCTTGGGTCATACAATTCAGCCAAACAAGTGCGCCTTCTTGGTCTTCCGCCCACCTTGCAATCTGTCTTGTCCACCCATTCGTCTTCCCACGTTGCCCTCGGCATCCTACCTCCCTCTCTCTAACGAATACACCTACCTTGGCCTACGCTTCTCCGCTACCTCCAGACACATAATTGACACAAGGCCACTGACCACCAAGGCACAACAGGCACTAGGAGCAGTCCGATAAAAATGCACCTCATCCTCCATATCCACTGTCTCCCTTCGCCTTACTCTCCTTCGGGCCTTGTGCCTCTCTCGCCTAATGTATGGCATTGCGATATGGGGCCCACCTACCCTTGCTTTAGTGCGCCGCTCCTACTTCACATGTGACCCCCCACGTGGCCTTCAAGATGCCCATAAACTACACCTTGATGGCATTCTAAGGTGTGTCTCGGCAACGACTGTCGCGAAGTCGACACCGCGTCACCTCATACATCTTGAGTCAAACACTCTCCCATTCCAGTTCTTACCCTTTGTCTACGGCTCAAGGTACGCAGCGTACTTGGAAGCGCTACCGGTGGAACGTCTTGCCAATGTCGCCTACTGCTGGCATGTTGAGAACCAGTCACCGTGGCATATCACGCTCTCTAGCGTCGCTCTTGCCCTATGCAGCTCACCCGACCCAGACTCCTGGTCTGAACTGTCTCGTGTCTTTACTCGCTCCAAACTGCGCTCCATCCTTCTCTCCACTCGCCCAGCTGGACCCCCCCTCACCCCCACTCCCCTAGCCCCCCCTCCCTCCACTCCCCGCTAACACCCCCTCTCCCCTCAGGCACCAGGAGCCCCGCTTCCACAATGCCCGCCGCCATCCCTCCCGCGCCACTAACTGCCAACACTACTCCCACTACCGATATTCCCAAGGCTCTCCTCTTCTACCAGACTGTGGTGCCCCGCTCCCCTGGCCTACCCCCCGACCTCTCTCTTCCTATTCCCTCCTTTCACGCGCGTGCTCTTTGGCAGCTTCACACATCCAGCCTCCCTTATGTGCTCTACCTCCCTCTAGCGTCGAGCCGCTGCTCTGCCTGTCTGGCCACCTAGTTTCCTCACCGAGCATTACACTTTGTGCGGGATTGTCTAGTGTTTTCCGAGGTGCGGGGTCGGTTTCCCTGTCTGTTCCCAGCCGATTTGCGGTGCTTCTCACTAAAAGAATTCCTCTCTTTCGAGGACAAGGCTTGCTTGGCGTCGTGTGTGGTAGGTATGCTCCTAGTCTACTACAGCTACCACAACAGCCCCAGTCTGCAGCAGGCACTGAGCTACCCGCATCGACCCCGTGCTCCTCCTCCCCTACGCCAACGCAACTTCCTCAGTATCCGCAGCCCAGGTTGATTGCCGCTAATCAATCAAAATGGTGGAACCACGTGGAGCGAGCTCGCAACACGCAGCAGCCCTCTGGCCACCGCGCAGCTGAGCTCGGCACCTGTGATATGCCGTTACTAGGCCTCTTTGGCCTCCATTGGCATGTCACCCATATTGACCTCGCGTGCACTGTCCCTCCCCCCCTTCAGGACCTCACTAGGACATGGCGTACTTTGACCTTTGCATGCTTCCTTACATTTGACTGTGGGCACATACATGCCCCTCTTCATGGTTGTCGTGCGTGTATGTCCCCCCTGACTCTCACTGTCATGTGTGGCTCTGTGCCACCGTCAATTCCTCGTGGAGGGGTAGCAACGATAAACATAATAATCAATCAATCAATCAAACATGAAGGACTCACCGTGAGCCCACAGCGAGTTGTGACGCTGTTCAAGTTGCCATATTTCGGGGACACGATTCTACAATTGGGGTCTGTACCCTGATGTGGATGAGGACTTCTCTGGTGGCCCGTTCATCTATCCTCCGTGGGGTCATCCAAAAAGGTTTGATACGCGATTGCTTTTCACACCTAAAGGTGTAGCTAGTCCTCGAAGCAAGACATGGCAACCATTTGAGAATGCCAACGAATGTCCATTGAGAGAAGCCCTATGTTGGGTTCACGTGCATCACGGAACCCTATCCGGGGTAGGCTTATCGCCAAACTCAATCATGGGTTCGGCGCGTTTTCGCGCCGAGCCCATGATTGGGTTTTGTCTCCGAAACCCTCGCAACCACCGCGCCAACGCCGAACTTAGTCGCTTGCGGCGAATCGGCTCGAGTCACGACCAATCTGGTCCTCCGCCAACAAAGTATTTGACGTTCCGATCCCGTAGCAAGCCCTCCTTCGGGACAACAAAGTGTAAAAATCTCCATAGAACCTACGGACCTCCAAGGGCGAGCACAGAACCGCCTGTTCAAACCACTTTTCCTCGGAAAAACATTCTTTTAAAATATTTCCTGAACAACAGCACCGTGTTTGGGATGGAATGATGTACAGTTTAAGATGTTTTCATCATAAAATACAACAAAAGAACAAAACATCTTGTCATGAACAAATAATCCAATAATATACATCATTTACATTATTCATGTGAATGAACGTGGATGTGTGCAAACATACTTGTATGTTTGAAATGATAGGAATATTGATGTGGTAAATTCATATATATTGCCATATGTTTGATGAGCTATTTCTATGTGAAACCAAATCATCATGAGAAATGGAATCATAAGTGCTTTATTCCACATATTTCTATACATATTGTTCATACATAAAATGGAATAAATAAAAAACAAAACGTAAAAAAGGCATTTATTGACCTGTAAATGGCATTATATAAACTCATAAAGTTTTAGAAAAATCTAATATCTATCATTTCTTAGCAAAACATAAATATACTATGGGCCTAATAAGTATTTATAGTTTAAAACAAACCTAATATGGATATAAGCGTAGATGTAGGTAAGGATATATAAAGGAACCCAATTGATAGATCTACATGTGAACATAAACATAGATGTACATTCAGATAGAATGATAAATGAAATTTTAGATGTAAAAGTATATGAAAATAGGACCATAGCTATATAAGACATAAATGATTATGTTGTAAAGATCTGCATGTACATAAAAAATATGTTCAAGATAAGGAAATATTCGTTTAATCATCTATAAAGGTTCGTATGAAGATATTTATTTCTATATAACAAGCTTTATCATATTTCTGTATATTCATATCTTTATATAGATCTATACCTATATCTATATCTAATTATATGTCTATAATTATATCCATCCCTGTTTTTTATCAATATGTACATCAATATCCATGTTTAATATTTATATCCACATACATATAAATATATAAGTATATCTATATGTATCATAAGTAATTACTATAACATCTATATTTGTATGTATATTTATACCCTTAATCTTTTCATCTCTCTTTATATCTATACATACCCTTAATTTTGTAAGTATTTATATTAATATGTATCTTAATTTATATCTCTATGTTTATCTCTAAATATCCATATAATGATTAAAATCTTTATGTATACTTATAGAAAAACTATATACGAGATTGATTCACATCTAGATTTTATTTTTTATATAAATGAATCCATACCCACTATGTATTAATGTATTTTTATCTTCTTAACTTATTTCTAATTATGGTTCTAGCCATATTCATGGAATGAAATGTTTTTGAAAAAAGAAGTAAAGAAATAATACATACATATTTTATCCATGTATGAGTCTATTTGTTTATTTATGAGAATTGGTTTCTTCTAATATTATACATGTCCTGAAGGGAGAATATGTTTCAGTATCGCAATTAAAAAATCTTGAACTATATTCATTACTATCCATGTTGAATTTTAGTTCTCGTATCCACATAATTCTCATTCCCTATGGGGTTTTGTTATGAATGCAAGTATGTTAGCACGCATGCTTGTTCATTTATGTAAAGAATGTGAATATTTTGAAAATTCTTATAGATATTTTTTACATGAGAGGTGTTGTGTTTTTTTCCTTGTCATAGGATGAAGGAATCTTCATACTTATATCATTCCATTGCACACAAAGTGGAATCGTGCGAGTACTATTTAAGAAGAGAACTCTTGTTAGCGGGAATATGGTTAGAACCGGCGGTTCTGTGCTCGTTGTTGGTGTTCCGTCGGTTCTATTGAAAAATTAAACATTTTGTAGACCCGCCGGAAGGCTTGCTGCGGGATCGAAACGTCAAATACCTTGTCGTCGGAGGACCAGAGTGGTCGTGACTCGAGCCGATTCGCCGCAAGCGACTAAGTCCGGCGTTGGCGCGGTGGTGGCGAGGGTTTTGGAGTCAAAACCCTATCATGGGCTCGGCGCGAAAACGCGCCGAACCCATGATTGGTTTTGGCGATAAACGGATCCCGGATTGGATTCCGCAGTGCACGTGAACCCAACACAGGGCTTCTCTCATGTCCATTTTGTCGGCTTGTCGTCCGTGCGAACGCGGGACCGTTCAATAGCGACTTCGGATTGGCTAGAAATTGCTACAGCTCCGAAGTTGTAGCAAGTCCTAGGAAGTCCGATGCGCTCCGCTAAAAAAGCTGGGCAAACGTCGGGCACTGAAGGCATCTCGTCTATGGCCCGCGGTTATGAAATTTGTACGCGTCTTGACCCTTGACCGCAAGCGCTACGAATTCGCGACGCCGCACCTACCAGGTCATCGAGGCGTCCATTCCAAACCGCGCTTATTACGAGTCGTGGCCCTTCGGCGTTTCCTGAATTCGAAGTTGAGAATAAGTACCCCGTTTTAGTAGAACATTAACGCAATCCACCAGCAAGAACGTGAAGTGTACCAAACTGGCCCTGAGTTAGAACGGTTCATCTCCATGAACCCCGATTTGTGAAAATGGACCATAACAAGCTCCTCAAACGAATTTGTGATGTAAAAGATCCCCTAAGCGTAATTATTTTTTTTAATTATTCATGTACAAGATTGCTGCCATGTCATCTCTTTTTTACAGTGTAATTTAAAATGGTTCAAGTTGCCGTTCTCTGAAGAAAGTAATTTTCAAAAATCTGTTTCATATGAACCTTTTATGTGCCTTGTCCCCTAAATTACTTTACAATAATTTTTTTTTTCTATATTTGCTCAAGTAGGTTGTTTGATACTTCTTCTTTTTCGCCATGCTTGGTCACAGAATATTACATGAACTCAAAATAATCCTTCAACAAGGTGTTCCAATACATCTCCATATACTCCTTAAAAAACATCCTATTCCAAATATTAATTGCAATTCTTCTCAATTTTGAAGGATGCTCATGGTTCTTATTATGACTAAAAAAGGATAACATGGCTTCTTATTCTTTTTCTTGGCACATACAAGAAATCATGATGCTCAATATATAAAACAAATTCCATGGGCCGTTCCAAATACCTCTTTTATAGGATAAATTTTATTCAAACTCAATGGTTTCTCTAGAATTTATGAGGAAATAAATGTAATTTTTTCGTTCCAAAGTTTCTTAAGAAAATTCGTACATTTTACACCTTATGATACATAAAAAATTTAGAAAAATAATGTATATATGTTTTTAAACATACGTATATATAATGTTTTTCCGATTATTTTGAGTTACAATTTAATTATTTAAAGGCCTATAAGTTATCATCCATACTTTTCTAAAATTTTCCATTAAAATTAAAAACTTGAAAGAGAGGTTTTACATCATTGCAATTATTCCAAGAACTATCAGTTATGATTGAATTGTACAACGGTCCCCCATGGATAAGGTTTGAAATTGCAATCATAGTGCTAGGGAAAACATTGATATCAAGTTAGATGCCTTTCAATAATGGAATTTCAACTCAAGAATTTATCTCAAACGCATTTTACCTTAATCCTTGTAGTTTCTTGTTGGAAAAAGACCTTCCCTACAAGATGTATGGATTAATATTTAAAACCCCGTGTTGATGGAGCATTTTGAGTCCATGTGATATGCATTGGCCCAGCATGATGAGAATGAAGCGTTATCAAACCACTTGAGTGAAAAAAGATAGACAAATTCTTCGTTAGAAAGGACCGTAAGAGGGAGAAGGTTCATGAAAGGGTCATGTGATGTAATTTTTTTGTAAAGAAATTTATTCATAAAATGACAACATGAACATTTTAGAAAGACTCGTTTAGAAAGAGATGACATGGCGAAAGTCTTTGACATGAAAAATTGAAACAAATACTTACGGTTACGGGTAGTTTCGCATCACAATTTCGATTGAGGGGCTTCTCATCGTCCATTTTCACAAACATTCAATATCCGGGCCATGTTGGTTTACTCTTAGATCTTGAGGGTGGATTGCGTTAATGTTCTACTAAAACGGGGTACTTATTATCGTCTTCGAATTCAAGAAACGCTGAAAGGGCGACGAATCGTAATTAACACGGTTTGGAATGGACGCCTCGAGGTCCTGGCAGGTGCGGCGTCGTGAATTCGTAGCGCTCGCGATCAAGGGTCACGACGCGTAAAACAGTTCTAAACCGCGGGCCGTAGACGAAAAGCCCTTGTCGGGCACTCCATCCGCGGACGGAAAAGGAATGCTGACGTGGTATGCATGTTTATATAGTTTTTCTGAAAAGGCCCCTTGTGTGATGTACAGTTCTCGCCTCGTTTGTAGGGGTTTACGGTTCGTGTACTTGCTTTCCTGAGGCTTACATCTCGTCCGCGATGCTTATAATTTCCGCGTAGCCTTTGCTAGACAACGCATTTGTGTCGCATTTTCACCTGAAGACATTGCATTGTTGGCGTGAGGTGGATTACTTCGGCCGGCAAAGATTTTCATCGTGCTCACAGCAACAAAGCTTCTGTGATGTTGGTGATATTCGGCGTTCGCGATTCGGCTTTGCCAGGTGATAGTCGAAAACTGCAACATCACGCAAATCTGTGTCTGCACCATCTCGTACCTGGATGGAATAAAAGGAAGATGAGTTTGACGATATTAATCGCCGAACTCCGGAAGGATGACAATGTCCATCTTTGTATCCTCGCCGTTCACGCAACTGGAGAATACCATTTTCATGGTTCGGATAACAATGTTTGAAGCAAGGAAGTGGGGTCCGTGTCATAGCTGCGCAAAGACGAAGAAAGCAGGCGTCGGGAATACACCATCAATCTTGCACTCCTTATTCGAGATGTATGTTTCTTCCCGTGAAATGTTCATCCCTTTTTTGACAGATTGCTTTCGGACCGTTGAGAACATGCAGATTCGTACGTTTGCGATGTTCAAATGAGGTTTAACATCACGGTACTGCAGCAGACCGCGGTTTCATCGCGAGGTAAACATCGCCAATGCAAGTACACGACCCCTTAATAATACCGTGTTCTTGAACCCGTGCCGGGATTTCAAGGGATTTATGACGTGCTTGTCCTGTTCACATACCTGAGCTGTGTTCGAAAAATCAGAACGTCGAAAACTTTAAATCACGGAATCCTTCCTTCGAACCCCGATTCTATTAGCTCTTTCTCAGTGGGTTCAATGTAAATCGAGCTTGCGAAGGTGCTCAGATGAAAGGCGAAGGTGTCGTCTACTTCTACTTCTTGCTACTGCTTTATCGTTCAACGACTAGCGAGGACCTAGAGGTCTCGACAAACCTCGCACTAAAACACGTCAGCTCGTAGCATGACATGTCAGCTCGCCGGACCACGTCGGCGCTAGTTGTACACTGGGTGGTTCTCACATCGGAGCAACTCAACCCCCCCTGGCCACGTCATGGGGGCGACGCGAGCTCAACTCGAGCTGAAGTCGTCGGTGACCGCGAAGAAGCCCGCGAACCTCTGGCGAGGCGACCCGGAGTTGCTAGGGGTTGCTACAGCCTCGGAACTGTAGCAACTCCGCAGCAACTCCCGAGTCGCTACTCCTTGCTTCCGTACTCGCTCACGTGGCGGCGTGAAGACACGGACTTTCGTGCATGCCGGACTCGCGAAAATCGGGGGAAAAGTGCTCTCGCTCACAGAAGCGCCGAGGTTCGCCAACCATCGCTTGGTGCAGTTGCTAAGCCGTCCGGTGTGAGAGCACCTCGCTAGCAATACCCTCGCTGTCCACCACGTGGAAGTTGCAGACGTGGTGGACACGTGAGGTTGCGTGGCAGAGTTGCTACGAACCGTTGTGAGACCACCCACTGAATGCAGCGGCAACCGATCGCGGCACTTGAAGGAACGTTTGGAGCTGCTGATCGAGGACTAGCGGTGGCAGCGGCACAGCCAGCTGCTGCTGCTGCTGCCAGATGCCACCTGGCATCCCGATTGCAACTCAGACCTGATGTCAGCCCCTCCTGCAACGATGTCAGCCCCTCCTGCAACGATGTCAGCCCCTCCTGCATCGATGTCAGCGGTGTCACGTGGGGGAGATGCGATCAGCTGGCAGCAAGGCCGTGCGGTGACGTTCCGAGGTGGAGGGCTTGACGTCATGGCCATCGCCGTCAGTGAAAGCGTGGGGTCGTTGCAGCCCGGCTGTGCGATTGAGCCTTCTGTTGCCAGATGTAAGAGCCGTTGCCCGTGCGGAGGACTTGGTGAGGATGGTGATGCCGAAGTTGGTTTGGGATGCGGCGGAGACAACACCACATCAGGAGACAGCCATTTACCTGAATGCG
>SZWC01003397.1:47092-60427 GCA_023375785.1 Penium margaritaceum
CTCTCTCTCTCTCTCTCGCTGTCTGTTTCTCTCCCGCTCTACCTCTTGTTCTCTCCCCTCTCTCTCTCTGTCCCTCTCTCTCTCCCCCCACCCTCTCCATCTCTCCCCCCTTTTTTCTTTTCACGTGAACGCTTGGTGTTGTAGCTACGGACATCGATGCTTCCTTGGTTTGGTGATGCAGTGACATGCGATGCCGCAACCACGATTGGTGTCGCAGGTGACACTAACGCAAGAACTCATGAAGGACATGACAACGGTCATGGGGATGAACGAGAGGACAGGGCAACCATGGATGGAGCGTGAGGATGGAGAGGCACTCGTAGTCTTTCTTCCTTACATCATACACATGTTCCCTCATTCCCCTGGAGTGGAAGGGGCTCCCTTGTACTTCCTGCTACAGGTTTGTGTTTGTGTGGTATGGCTGGAGATGATTGTTTGTGCTTGTGAGCGTGTGTGCCCGTGCCCATGCCCATACCCCTGTACGTACCCATGCCCATGGATGTGCTCATGGGAGTGTGGGTGGTAAGGTGGTTCAATATTGATTTTGATTTCAATATCGATATCGATATCGATGTTGAAGTATCAATATTTTAGTCAAGATTTTGATGTTGAGATCGATATCGACATTGATATCGATAATTTCCCTTACGAAAAACGATATTGGATACCGATGTTGTCGGAAAGATGTATATCGATATCGATGTTCAAAATCTTGAAGGCAGTTTCAACATCGACATCGATGTCAATATCTGTATTCACGATATTGACACTTTCACTGTCAGTATTGCACCACCCTAGTGGCATATCTTTATTGGAAGTTGTGAGTCAGAGAACTTATCTAATGATGCCCGCTCTTCACCCATGGTGCACAACTTGCCGAGCGCTGTGGGTTCGACGCGATGACAGCAGCCGTGCGAAGCATACTGCTGTAGCTGTGAAATGTGAAAAGCAGTCACACAGTTGGTGGTTGCAGCAAGGGCTGCCAGGGCCATCCTCCTCCCTCGAGGAGTGATGGCCGGTGCCAGAGTGTAGCGCAAACGCTCGTGGCTTGAGCACAGGCCATCTACGTACTTGGTCACTACGCCTTACACCCCGCAGAGTAATGGTGTTGCCGAGCGCATGAACCAGACCATCCTCGGCATGACCAAAGCTATTAAATCGGAATCGGATTGGAAATATCCGAAACCGAACTAAATGATCCGAATCCGATCTGAAACCGAAGTTGAAACTCGGTTCCAAAGCCAAACTGATCCGAACTTTCTCAGGAAAAATCCGATTCCGATCCAAACTGAAGGCCTATGTTTTGATACGTTCGAATATGTTCGGATATGATCAGATAAAGTCAGACATGTTCGGACAGGTGCAGATAATTTCGGATATGCTCAAACTCTGCAGTTCTACCACACTTTCAGAGTGCAAGTCAATGTCAGGCTGAGTGCAGAATGGAAACATGATGGAATGAGGAGGAAAGGAGTGAGTGATGCATGGAAAGAGGGTCAGATATGTTCGGATTTGTTTGGATATGTTCGATTTAGTCCGATTTCGGTTTGAATACCGGACTGATCCAGACTGATCCGAACAGCAGAACATCAATGTTCGGATCGGTTTGGATGTATCCGAATCAGGACCGAACAAGTGCAGGTGCATGCCTTGCGAGCTGTCGTCCAAGCTTTGCAGGTGCAGATTTTGGCGGCGCAGGCATAGGCTTTGTAGGCACACGTGTTGTAGGCGCAGGTATAGGCGTGAGGATTGCAGGAACAGGCGCAGGCTTGGCAGGCGCAGGCTGCGCAGATGCAGATGCAGGCTGCACTGGCAAAGGTGCAGGGACTACAGGCACAGGCGCAGGCTGTGCAGACGCAGGTGCAGGCGCAGGCTGTGCAGATGCAGGTGCAGGCGTAGGTTGTGCGGGTGTAGGAAAATGATTTGCAGGCACGAGCGCAGGCCTTGCAGCTGCAGGCTCAGGCTTTGTAATTGCAGGGGCAGGTTTCGTAGGTGCTGGCGCAGGCGTTGCAGGTGCAGGTGCAGGCGCAGGCGCAGGCTCTTTAGGCGCAAGCTCAGGCTTTGCAGGCAGAGAAGAGAGCTTCAACTTTTTCCAAACAAGGTATTTTTTCTTGGTCATGCAAGTGGCTCCCAGGCGTGAAGGCCGACAACAGGGTGACCGTTGTCATGGAATTCGACCGTGACACATATCCACCTCCTTTCCCTCCCGTCTCCAAAAGTACCTCCACTTCATGTGCGCTTCATTTTTCTGACAGCTTTGACCTTTCCTCTCCCCAACCACTCCCCCCCCCCCCCCCCCCCCCCCCCCCCTCCCCCCACTTCCTATCCCAGTGCTCTACCCACCAAAGTGCTCCTTGTGTCTCGTTGTTATTTGTCATTTGTTCCTTATCCCCTCCCCCTTCCCCTTCGGGAGGTCATGCAGTGGCTGGCAAGCATCAAGCCCGACTTGGTCGTCGTCTTGGACTACGACTGGGACATGGCCTCCCCCTTCTTCCTGTCCCGTCTCCAGAGCAGCCTCGACTTTGTGGGTGCGGCCTTCGACCTAAACGACGAGATTGGGGGTAAGGAGAAGCGGCCGCACGTGGTGGTAATGGAGGACATGGCGATGGGCCAGCTGGCGGTCCAGGCCCTGCAGCCTTACGAGGAGATCCGCGTCATGCCGCGCACCGCCGACATGTGGGCAAGAGAGTTTGCACGGTGCGGGCTGCGGCCGGCAGCGGGTCTGCGGAGGGTTATCGGAGCGTTGCATTCGATGCTCGAGGGCGAGCGGGCGCACCCAGCGCTCAAGGTCTTCCCGCACAGGTCGCTGGACAACACTCTGCAGCGGTGCTGGAAGGGCCGGTCTATGGTTTTTGCCTCTCTATGGACGTCATGATCATCTCGAGACGTTTCTCAGCAACCCTACGGCTCTGGCCATGGTGATGGTGTGTTTTTTACCTAGCTGCGAAGCGATTAAAAAAAATCCATTGCTGGGTTGTTTCTCTTGCTCCTCATGTCATCATCAGTCAGCATTTGTTTTAGTCCAGTGGTATTGTGCTTAGTCAGACGAGCGAGTGCAGGTTCAAGTGCGAGAGAAGGGAAAGAAATGTGCTACAAACACAGAGATCATAGACATGTCACGGAAGGATTGTGGCTTGTTTGTGAATTACCGTACTGAAATCAACTTTTGCTGAATTTTCAGAGGGGATTTCAGCGGTACTAACTTGTGTAGAAAAAGAGTCAGTTATGTTTTCTTGTATGGTCTCCCACCCCCTTTTGAAAAAGAGGGTTAAATCAACTTCGGCCATTGGTCAAATCCTTGTGCGTACACTTCTCGAGTTCGCTGCTCTATACTCTTAGCAAGGGGTATACGGGTAATCACCATGGTCGTCGCTCGTGACGGATGGAAGCCACACACACCAACACTCCCCTTGGCTAACACAACCGTCACCATAACGATGTTTGAGCGAAAGCAGGGAAGAATGGCTCGGGCAACCAATCATGGCCAGCACCGATCAAGCATACCACAGGACAAGGTCTCCTCGTGACAATGGTGCATCCCACTTGGTGCCCGGGTCTCGACCATGCAATAATTCAATCACACACCTACGTGTCAAATATCATGAGAAACAAGGTCTCCTCGTGACCCAAGAAAATGTCTCCGGGTGTCCGGGTCTCGACCACACCATGGATGGATCATACATAACACATGGAGGCAATGGGTCTCCACGTCACACTGGTACAACTCACCAAGTGCGCGGGTCTCGACCAGCATAACCTCGACGAGAGCATAGTGCCAAATCCAAACTAACCACGTTGTCCACATAAGAGTGTCAGGCCAAAGCCCAACCACCAACACCAACACTCCCCCTGGACTGTAGAGCTCGACAACGCGACAACATTGATGGTGGTTTCAAGGTGCTGGGTTTCCTTGTCACATTGGTACAACCCACCAAGTGTGCGGGTCTCAACCATCAGCACCTCGACCCAAACCAACACTTTGCCAATGCGGTAGAGGGTGACAACACGAGTAAAGCAGATGACTACGTCCAACACGATCGCTGAGGAGGGAGAACGGCTCCCCCATACCCCTGCAAAGCAATAGCAAGGGTGACGACGATGCTGGTGGAAATGTGCTGACACATACCCTCACCCCGCAGCGCCGTCGTCACTGTCGTCCCCTGTTGTTGCAACTGGTGCAGCGTTGAGGGCCTCCTCCAAATCAATCACCTGTTGTATGGCCACCAACTGCTAAGCGGCATATCGCCTCGTAGTCTCCGCAGCATCGAGGCGTGTGTGTAGCTCGACGAGCTCTGACGCAGCTACCGACCGGTCAGCTGCATCTGTGGCATGTAGGCGCTCAGTGCCAACACGGACCTGAAGGTGGACCTCCGTCGCGTGCACGTCAGTGCGAGCCACGGCCTCCTCGAGCCTCGTGGCTTCGTCCCGTCGGAAGGAGTGTAGCTTCGCCTGTTCGTTGCACAAGTCGACGTCCTCTGCGCCAGTCATCGACATAATTGCCGCCTAGCTACAAGCTGCAGGCAAGGCATGGGCACCAGACAATGAGTCGTCACGTAAATCGTATGGGACTGTAGCAATGGCTGTTGCAAAGGCACCGGCTGCTGCTAACATACCTGTCGCTCGGCCGTCAGCTACTCGCCGGACGTCAGCATCCGTAGGTACATCTGCATCTGTGGCGTCGTCGTGGTCATCGAACGTGCGCTCAATGCCGTGGTGCTCCTCCCGACCCCTGGTGGGCAGCCCATTATCCACTTGCTGCCGGAGGTCCACCCATACCAAACGTGTACCTTGTGGATACCCCTCAGCTGCCTCGAGATATGTGTGCACATCCTCCATGCACTCGTCTGTAGCCTGTCGCGTCCAAACAATTGTGGTGTCCCAACGGCTCCACACATCCTAGAGCTCGGCCACAAAATCATGCACAGGTGTCTCCACTAGAGCCACGGCTACCTCCTGTACGTCCACTGCAGAATGTAGATGCTTGTGCACAAGAATTGTAGCTCGAATGTCTGTAACAATGTCGTCGGCTGAAATCGCCATGGTGGTCAATGGAGCCAGGAACCTGAGGTCCGCAGCTCGCCCTTCGCTCTCTCTGGCAGCCACACGTGCAGTGGTGACTAGTGGAAGCACATCTTCCGCTGCCAACATGTCGCACACGCAGACGTCCGCTGTCACCGAGGGGCCATCGCGTGCTCGTGCCGTGGCTACTACGAATACGGCAGCGCACTCGGCCTCTACGACTGCCTCTGACTCTCCGTCTGACCACTCCACATCAGACGACTCGTCCTCATAGAGGTTGTCTGCCTCATCCTGGCGGTCTATCAAATACTCCCAATACCCAGCACTATCTGTCCATCCTGTGGTGTCCTGTGGTTGTCGGTGGACACTCCACCCCCCTTACGGCCGACGGAGTGGCAGAAACCATGAGGAGATGGCACACCAACCCCGCGGCAAGGGACGAGGGGGATGTCTCTACTATAGCCCCTGCGAACTCCATAGCTGCTACTACGCCTATAGGCTGACTGTCTATTGCTCATGGAGCGTTAGCCTCCCCATCTCCTAACAACATGAATGTTATCGCTCCTGAAGTTGCTCCGGGCGTATCTACCAGAACCACCAGGGCATCTGCTGTGGGCCAAGCATCAATATCTGTATCATCTGCTCCTCCTGCTGCTACTCCTGGCACCATGGCAGCTGTCTCCACACCAGCTAATGCGGGAGCGCGCACGTCGTCATGCGCAACTCCTGCATCGGCCGTCATCACGTCATGCATCAAGGCATCAACGATCTCCATCTCCATCTCCGGCTCTGACTCAGCATCGGACCAATCTTTCTCTGACGAAAAGTCTATATCAGGGTGGACGTCTCCCCCCGCCGAACTCTACGCTAACTGAGCCTGCTGTGTAGCGTCATCTGCCTCGACCATCCTGCACTCCAGAGCAATCGCCTCACCAATGCCGAGCTCCACAGTGGTCGTCGGTGGACAATCCATCCCCCCCATGACAGATACCTCGGCAGGAGCCGTGGGGACTCGGCAAACCAAGCTGAGGACAGGGGACGAGGGGGTCTCGTCACCTGTGACTCCCCCCACAATTGCATCTGGTGGTGCTGCATGCGCACGATGTACAAGATGAGCAGCTCGTCGCCGCGCACGACGAATGCGAACGCGAGCGGTACCGCCAGAGGCTGAGGGTCCTCCATTCGGTATGATGCCGACAACCTCCAAAATGGAGCGGAGGGTTACGGATATCAACGAGAGATCTGGCATACTAGCATCGTCGGAGGAAGGGATGCAGGATCGGGAGGAGGATGAAGATGAAGTTGAAGGTGGCATGAAAAGTAGGTTGGCAGCTCGCTCGGATGTCACGTGGTCAGGGAGTTGCTGGATCATGTGCTTGAGGTTCCGGACCTCCATGTGTAGGGTGGCCAAATCTCCACACAGTAGCGTTGTAGCATCACCCGGTGAGGTATCCACGGAAGGAGGAGGTTGGGAGGATCGTGCCCAAGGGGGATGCCACCCAGGATGACACTGTCGGCATTGGCACTAGCAATGCTGCCTATCTCGACAGTAGTAGCACGAAAAACCTGAAGACAAGTGGGGCACGTGCCACGACGGCATCAGCCACTATGCCTGTGGTAACTGCCACGGGTGGAGCTCAGGCACAGACCACGGTGCTGGCAATGTCCACAACCATGCTGTGTAGCTCATGTTGAGAGCCTAGCGTGCATGATAGTCCTGCACACTCGATCCCAGTGGGGCAAAGCACCACATAGAGGGATACAAATGTAGCAACGTCTCTCAGACGTACTGCGATGTCGTCAATCACGGCCACCACCTCAACCGTAGTGTGTTGCTAGAATGTTGCACTACCGCCATGCGGTGTCGATGGCATAATTATTGTAACGTGAAACCTCAAGTCACCTTCGGTACCGCTGATGCTCCAACATGTGATGTTGTCAGCCGACGGCTGGGGCCTCAAGCCACCTTCACTGGTGCTACTACTACTGCTGTGAATCTCGCGACGGTTGCTGCTACGGCGGTTCCCGTCGTTACCCAACGGTGGTGGCCTCAAGCCACACTAAAAAGGTGAAATAATAATAAAAAACTCATTTCTAAAAGGAAGAAAGGGAAAAAAAAGAGGCACCTTTGTTTTTATCGCCGATCACTTCGGTGCCACTAGGGTACCTCCACCCGGGGTCTTTCTCGAGTGTCCCCCTTGTCCTCCCCCTCTCCCTTTTTTTTGGCTGCCTGGCTTGACCCTCGCTGTGAGCTCGTCGAGTTTGCCGATCGGCGGGCTCGCCGATCGGTGCGATCTTGCCCCGGGCCTGCTCCACGGCAAGCTCCCTTGCAGTGACAGGTGCTTCTACCGCCTTGGCTGCCCCTGCTGCACGTGCTGCTGTTGCTGCTGCTGTGCACGTGTGCAGCTACGGCCGCACGTTGCAGCAGCTCGCCACCGCCATCGTTGCTGCTACTACTACCGTGCGATGCTGCTGTTGCTGTAACTGCTATGTCTACTACGAGGCAGTGCTCCGCACTACTGTTACACGCTACTGCTACGTGCTACTGAGGCTGCTGCCCTCTGCTGCAACAGCTGCTGCTGCTCGCCACCACTACTGCTACTTCTACTAATATTGCTGCCAGTGTTGCCTTCGTTGCTCGTAGGAGGAGCATTACGACATCGGCACCGCGAGGCACATCGATGCTCCATCAATGTGGTGTAGGGTCGTAGTCATGACCAGGACCGTCTGAGCCACAGTTTCAGACACGCCCACTTTGTCATGCGGATTATTACCACCACAAAATTAGTTGTCGTGTTTGGCTCCGGAACCCTCGTTGCGGAGACGCATGCTTGCATTCACGTCTGATACATTAATCTTGCCATGTGGCATGACTACATATATTGGACCAATGGGTGTCCTGCATGTGGAGGTGGTCATGTCAACCTTTGACAGGGTGGACTGATGGACAATGCTCAGCCCTCATCCTTGGCTAACCTTTCTACGTCCAATCCATGCGTAACCTCGTTCTTTGACGATCACGCGGACCAATGAACTCATGACGAAGATTAAGGTCAAAATGTAAATTAGTGAAATTTTATGTACTCGACAATTGCGTCCGTCAAACATGGTTTGCCTGCGAACCGACGGAGACAATGTTTCCTTTACGAATTCCGGATTTCGTTTATTATGCCGATATCCCCCATTCAAACGTTCAAACCATGTTTGAACCGCGATCGATGCGAAGAAAAGGAGGAACCGATCGACGATCGGTTCCTCGTCCATTCCAGTTGCCGAATCGACGGTCTACGAGCGGTGATCATAGACCGTTGATTCGGCAGCCAAATCAGCCGTTACCAAGGCAAGGCAGTCCTTAATGCATCAAGCACCAAGAACTGGTTCATTGGTGACGACTCAACCCGTGCTTTTGTCTTAGTAACAACACAGTGCCCTGCTCCACGATGTAGCCAACACTTAGTCAGATTAGGCGTTGCCGCCGGGTCCCACCCGGCGGACATTCCTCTCACCATGGCTTCTAAACCAAGTTCTCAGCCAAGCTCAAACAGAGCTTCTACTGCTGTATCCAGTCCCTTGACTGCTCCAGTGTCTGCTGTGTCTGCCCAGTTTGACGTGAGCAAGTGGAATCCACCTAGGAGGAGGGCACTGACTGGCGACTTTCTCACCAAGGAGCTGTCTAAGCACTGCGAACCGATTCCGACAAGCAGCAAGAAGGCAGGCTTCGTTTGTGGGTCATGTGCAAAGAAAGTCAGCGGTATGTGTGACCGCAGCCGCAGCCACTTTGCTTGTAATAACCCGAACATGGGGAAGTGTCCCCATCCTCCACCAACAACTAGGGACGCTCTGGGCTTGGAGCGTTTCCCTCCTCCTGCAGCAGGCTGGCAGCCATACAGTGCGAAGTTGTACAAAGGAGAGGGTGCCGAGTGGGGAACCAAGGACAAGCCTGTCGCTTGGCTGAAGCTGTGGGAGGCACAAGAGAAGGCGACACAGGCAGCCACCGTGGGAATCACGCTGCAGAAGGACTCCAGTGACGATGAAGATGGACACACCGTCCGTCCAAGCAGGCCGGCAGCCACAGCAACTCTCGAGGGTGAGATCCCGCTATTTGACATTAACAAGGCAGCATCCTTCTGCCAATCAACCATGGTTGAGCACTCAGACAAGTACTACAATGACCGTTGGCAGCTGGATATCGTAAAGCTGATGCCCATTGCAGCCCTGCCTGTATCGTTCTATCCAGAACCTGTTCTCCTCAAAGTCATCAAGTCAGGAAAGAAGACGACTGCCGGTTTCCGGCTGCCAAGCAGGGACACTGTGACCACTGAGCTGCTGCCTAAGTTGGATGCAGAGTTGGCAGAGCTTGATGCACCACTGATGCAGGGATGGTTGACCTACGGAACAAGCCTGGTTTTGGATGAGTAGTCTGATCGGCAGGTTAGACCCATCT
This sequence comes from Penium margaritaceum, assembly GCA_023375785.1. Taxonomy (NCBI): domain Eukaryota; kingdom Viridiplantae; phylum Streptophyta; class Zygnematophyceae; order Desmidiales; family Peniaceae; genus Penium; species Penium margaritaceum. The sequence goes on from SZWC01003397.1 coordinate 56,556, forward strand.
ACAATGCCATGGCAGTGAATGCCATGGGATCCGTCCATCTGTTTTCACGTGATGCCAGTGGACTGACAAGGAATGCTGACCATGCTGCTTCCATGATAGAGGCTGCAATTACAGTAGTGGGTGAGGACAGAGTTGTTTCTGTGAACTGTGACAATGCGTCCGTCAACAAGAAAGCATTTTCGGAGCTCAGGCAGAAGTTCCCAAAGCTGTTCTTTCAGGGATGTTGTGTGCATAACATAGACCTCATCATGAAGGACATTGGAAAGTCGGCATGGGGTGCTGGGATCATTGGGAAATGTGAGAAGGTGATTGCCTTTTCAAGAACAACGCCATGCCTCGGACATGGCTCAAGGACAAGACAGGGGGGAAGGTGCTGAAGAACAGGTGTGACACCCGTTTGTATCTATCTTTGATATGGTTGAGAGGTTGCTGGAGCTGAGGGAGGAGTTGGAGGAGTTTGTGCAGCTGGATGTTTGGAAGCAGATTGGGTCACAGAGGGATGCGGGATTCAGGAGCAGGAAGAAGGAGGTGAGAAGGATTGTAAGCCGCAAGGTCTTCTGGCTGCAGGTGAGACAGCTGAAGGATCTGCTGTTGCCATTGGTGAAGGTATTGCGTGTGGCTGACTTGCCTGGTGGGGGGGCTGGTGAAATCTACGAGGGGTTGCTTGACTGTGCTGAACAGCTCAAGGCACTGGCCGAGAAGAAAGGAAGAAAGGGAAGGAAGGTTGACGAGTGCCACGAAAACTTTGTTCTGGGGAGGCTTGACCACCGCTGGTCTAAGGACATGTCGTGTCCTCTATATGCCGCTGCTCGGCGGCTGCATCCGGAGCACTTCGGGAATGACCTGTCGAAGGATGCGACCACCCTGCAGGCTTGGCAGGCCGTGGTGGAGGCTTTGGTTCATGAGGATAAGCAGGATGAGATCATGAAGGAGATTGGGGTCTTCCAGTTGGCACAGACTACAGTGAACCATGATCCCATGGCAACCCCACGCAAGAATGCAAAGGCTGTTGCTGCAGTTGCAAAAGTGAAATGTGGGATGATGACTGCCGTTGAGTGGCACGTGACTTATATGTGCAATCTTCCAGTGCTGCGAGATTTGGCCTTGAAGCTCCTTTCACAACCATGCTCCTCGTCTGAGTGTGAACGTGTGTTTTCCGCACATGAGCTCATCCATACTGCCAGGAGGAACAGGCTCAAGGTCTCAACCCTGGAGCTCCTCGTGCGGTGCCATGTCCGCTTNATCATGAAGGAGATTGGGGTCTTCCAGTTGGCACAGACTACAGTGAACCATGATCCCATGGCAACCCCGCGAAGGAATGCGAAGGCTGTTGCTGCAGTTGCAAAAGTGAAGTGTGGGACGATGACTGCCGTTGAGTGGCACGTGAATTATATGTGCAATCTTCCAGTGCTGCGAGATTTGGCCTTGAAGCTCCTTTCACAACCATGCTCCTCGTCTGAGTGTGAACGTGTGTTTTCCGCACATGAGCTCATCCATACTGCCAGGAGGAACAGGCTCAAGGTCTCAACCCTGGAGCTCCTCGTGCGGTGCCATGTCTGCTTGCACAAACACTACAACAGACATGGAGAAAATCAGCAAAGGATCTGGCCAGGGCTGCGGCAGCTGCAACAGAAGCAGAAGGAGATGCCAGCGAGGACGATGGAGAGGTGGTTGAGGAAGAGGGAGTGCTGAGTGAACCCGAGGATGATTGGGAGACTGATGATGAAGGTGAGGATGAGGAGGAGGAGGAGGAGGAGGATGCGGATGCGGTTGGGGGAGATGATGACGTGGTGGAGGTTATGGCCTCCGTGCATGTCGTGAGTGTCACGCCTGGACTTCCTCATGCACGTCCAGTGCGTGTCCGCACACAGGAGAAGCCGGAGAAGAGCAATACAACTGTGGGAAGGAGGAGAGAAGGTGGTGAGAATGGTGCAGCAACAGCTGGCAATGGAGTAGACACTACAGAGAGGGAAGCAGATGACGACGGAGGGGAAAAAGCAATAGCAGGTGGGGAAGGACAGGCAAGACGGGAGGTACCAGGATCTGGTGTAGTTGTAGGAAGTGGGGCAGGAGTAGCAGGTGATGAGGGAGCAGCCAGTGGGGAGGGAGCGACAGCTGAGGATGGAGCAGCAGATGGGGCAGGAGCAGATGGTGGGCAGGGGGGAAGATCAGGTGAGGAAGGGGAAGCAGGTGGATCAGGTGACGGATAAGCAGCAGGTGAGGAAGGAGCAGCAGGTGGCCAGTTGGCTTCAACAACAACACGTGAACCAGCATCAATAGCAGCTTCAAGGATTGGCAGTTCCAAGCATAGTGCAAAGCGTACTGCCCTTGTTGCCCTAGCAGCAGCAAGGGCATCAAAACATGCAACAGGTAGTGCAGTAGCAGCTACAACAGCCAGCAGGTTGGCAAGGCGCAGAGCTGCCACATTCCGGAAGTAGGACATGGTTCTGACAATGTTGTTGAGAGTATGTGTCAGATTCTATACATTGTGCCATTGCCAACTCCATTTCCACCATGTGTAATCCATTGTTACAATTCTATTGATGTGGAATGAATATGCCTTCCCATATAGCCTTCCCTCAGTCCATGGAGGTTGTGTACACATGCGAATGAAATGCTGGATAATGTGTAACCTACATACTTTGTACTTGATGTACATGCATTGTTATGATTTGCTCTTTGCATTATCAGTGTGTATGTGGCACAATGACTTCAGTTTACGTTCAGTTTAGTGCTGTCTAGTGCTCATCATTACTAGAGAAGCAGTGCAAATTGACATCACATGTAGGTGTGACCAGGTGCCTTGATATAGGTAATCACCTTGAAACATGCCATAAAAGAGGATTTGAAGAAGTCATGAATTTCACATCTTTGGCTGCCTCACACATTCTGTGCAATCCCATGTTCCAATGCATTTGAACTGACCACGCCCACTGTGTCCACATCGATGTGGCCAACCTGGGGTACATCGATGTATCGATGTGGACATCGATGTACCGATGTTCGAGGCACCAAGGTCAACACTGATTGCTGCGGCTGCTTGCAGCAGCCACTGCTGCTCCAGCTTCTTGCCGACGGTGTTGCTGCTACTGCTGCTTCAGCTGCTTCAGCTACTGTGGCTACTTTTGTAGCTAAAGTTCGCTGCTGTTGCTGCGGCGATGTCTGCTGCTGATGCCAGCTGCTCCTGATGTTGTGGATGCTGCTGTAGTGGCTGCTATTGCTATAGTAGCTGTTGCTGCTCCTGCAACTGCTGCTGCTACGCCTGCTCTAGCTGCTACTACTGCTGCCGCAGCTACTGTAACTGCAGCTGCCGATGTCGTGCCTGAAGCGGCGGCCAGCTACTTCTCATGTTGCTGGTGCAGCTGCTGCTGCAGTGGCTTCTCACCGTTCTCTCACAGTGGTTGCTGCACCTAGTGCAGTGACGGTACCTGTCGCGGCTGCTGTGAGCGTCAACCTCATCGGCAGTCTCCTGGTGTTGCCTTGGCTGCTGTTGTTGTGGCTCCTCACAATGTGAAGCGTAGCACGGTGAACACTCCCAGGATTATTGCGGAAAAATGTGTCTCACACTACTGCTGCTAATGCTACATCTCTACTACACAGCACAACGAGCTGTGGCTCTTTTGCTTTGATACCATGAGAAGCTTCATGGAACCTTCCTAACCGCTTACCACGTAACCAAGCGTCAGCGCCGAGTCAGTGTGTAATGACAGTCACAAGTCATGTACAAAACCGCAAGGGTATGGGTAGGGACACGTACAGAGTGTCAAGAAGCTCAAATTGAATATAATTGGAGAGAGAGAGAGAGAGAGAGAGAGAGAGAGAGAGAGAGAGAGAGATAGAGAGAGAGAGAGAGAGAGAGAGAGAGAGAGGGA
>SZWC01003397.1:60515-98175 GCA_023375785.1 Penium margaritaceum
AGAGAGAGGGAGAGAGAGAGAGAGAGAGAGAGAGAGAGATAGAACTGAGCAACAATCAGCCGAAATAGTTGCTAGCCACCTAGAGTCGCTAGGGGCAACGGTATTTTCGTACCTGTTCAAACTGACCTAAAACCACAGTTTCGGTCGGAACTCACTGCTCAGGTGTCAAAATCACGTGCCGTCTGCGCCAGAACGTGAAAAATGACGGGCTCTACACAATGGAACCAGGCGAGGTGGGTTCGCATCATCCAGACATGAATAGCAAGCAAAACAAGCAAATCAGCCAAAATGGCCTGTCCACCGAGAAAATTCTAGAGCACTCTAAACTGCACTAAGAGCACCCATAAATGTACAAGTGTAGTACCAAGACGTCAGCGTGTACTTTCCATGACGGGACGCACACCAAAGTCGCAGGTCTCCTCATTGCACCGGTACAGGCTACCAGTTGCGTGGGTCTCGACCACCGAGAAGAGTCCAGCATCACCTGTGTCACACCAGTCAAGTTGCATGTGCTAAAGACGTCTCGGGATTCTATGGATGCCCACCATGTCATTGTGCTCTCCTGTACCGCTTCTCTATGCCCTTAGCAAGGGTATACCGGTAATCACCATGGCCGTCGCTCGTGACGCGTGGAAGCCACACACACCAACACCCACATTGCGTTCGATTTGTGGTGGCATGACGTGAAGTTGGAGTTCTGTACTTCTGCTAAGTTCTTCTAAATGGGTTAATTTGGTTCAAGTGCATACTTTTGAGATGAGACATGAAAGTCCATCCATGTTAAGAAAACATGACACCATTCGTGTGGATTTTAGCATAGAACCTACAAGGAGAGAAATGTGTCAATACTTCAGAATTTCAAAGGTGTTCCTCCTATGCACGATGAATTTTTTTAAGGAACACATGGACAAAATGTGAACATAATTATGAGCGAAATTCAACATCGGTAGGGTAATCTCTTTACTCTGCACTAATGTATTGTGAGTCTGTGCCACCCTCAGTTGTGCACAAGGAGTTTAGCATCAACCCCATGGGTGGCGGTGGGTCCCCACAGGTTTATTGTGTGGTGCGTGTCCAAGTGGCATGAGTTAGTCACCTCCTTTCCTACATGTTTCACTTGTCCCGTTCTAAGCAAATCAGGAGCTCCAAACCATGGATTGTGCACTCCTAGTCTCTCTTTCACTCCACCTACTCATTGCAACTTCCTAGAAGTATCACATGTGTGAGGCTTAGACTAACGCCCTGTAGGCACCTAGTGAGGTGAGTGTGCAACGAGGCCTGAGGTCACCGTGTAACACTGATACATAACGAACACTCCTCCATGATCCACAACCGGTACACATAAAGACACCCATGGCCACAAGCCAACGTCACAATGTGTGACACAAGACTGCACACATTCACGGGCACGACCGATCACCATGGAGTGTCATGAGCGCAAAACAAACCAACGGTGTGAACTTCCGTCTTGAAGACATTCGTGAGAATGTCAACTCTTTCCTGCCGGGTGTCAGCCCACACAATCTGGATATTGCCCGCAGCCACGTGCTCATGCATAAAATGATGTTCCATTGATATGCTTAGTGGGAGTGTGATGCATGTCATCTTGCTGAGCACTAGCCTTCATGCTATGATTGTTGCAGCACAATGTGATGCAGCGGATGACACAAAGATGTTACAACAGTCGACAAAGCCAAACACCCTCCATGTGCCAGCACCAAGAGCAACATAGGCTGCTTCACTGGAACTACGTGCCACACAACCCTGCTTGCCACTTTTCCACAAAATTGTTGTCCACCCAACAAGGAAGACATAGCGACCAAGACTACGAGCATGTGCATCATGAGCCCAATTACTGTCAGTGTAACTAAAGACGACCACTGGCGGCTGTGCTTGGTAGCAGAGACCAACTCCGGCAGTGGAGAGTGCATACCTGACAATGCGCAACGTGACCTCCATGCGTCGTGCCCTCGGGCACTATGAGAACTAAGCCAGAAAGTTCAAAGTGAAGGTGACATCTGCCCTCATAGTGGTTGCCAAGTACATGAGGGACCCTACGACATGAAGGTAGTCAGTCACATCCATTGTCCCCCCAGCTTCGACATGTCCAGTGTTTTCAGCAGCCTCTGTCCAGCTGGAATCATCGACATTGAAGAAGTTGGCATAGACTCGAGCAGGGGAGCAAAGCGCTCCCTAAGGCTACAGACGTACACAGCCTAGTGAACGTGGAGAACGCAATGAGCGTGATCACGCTCAATCTCCATGCCTTGAAAGACACAAGCCGGACCCAAGTCTCTCATAACATACGCCAACTGCAACAATTACTTTACTGACGTCAACGCCTCTTGACTCGGTGATGCAATGAGCAAGTCATCAACGTAGACGAGGATGGCAGAAAACAGTGGAGACAATGGAGTGAAGAAGAGAGATGAATACACCGTGATGCTTCTGTGACCCCATTTTTCCAAGGTTACGGTAATCTCCTGGTTCCAACACCATGATGACTGTTTTAGGCCATAGAGAGACTTTCGTAGTCGCCAGACTCCCAACTATGGTGTGCTCCAAGACGTAGAAAAGCTCTAGCCATGGTGCAATGTCTGACGGGGGTGAACGTTTCTTCAAAATCAACACTAGGGACGTGGGAAAACCCCCTGAGAGTGAGGCATGACTTGTATACATCAAGCTCACCGTTGGGCTTGTACTTCCGATGAAAGACCCATCGGGCATCGATTGCCTTGCGACCAGGAAGTAGATTGACCAGTTCGTATACATCATGGTTGTCTAGAGCTCTCAGCTCGTATTGCATGGCAGCCTCCCTCTGCTGGGAGTCGGGTGCCAAATGTGCGTGTCAAACCGTGGTGAGATCAGACGGCGATGGCGTGGCAGCAATAGTGAGGTGGCACTTTGCAACACTGCTAAGGACAAAGGTTTCAAGTGCATTATTGTTCTCTGTCGTGAGCAGTGCATACCCAGGAGCAAATTTCGGATGGACCATCCTCGTGGCGAAACCCAGGGCATCCATGCCGATTGGGAATGTAGGGAACTGCTCAGTGTGTGGCGGAGATGGATGAGCCAAGGATGCACAGACAATGGACGAGTGGATATGAAGCACTTGAAGGTGCCCACCGCGGATGAAAGGGAAAATGGGTACAGGAACGGGGAATTCGTCAGAATGGGGTAGGTCAGTAAAAGGAACTCACAAACTGGACATGGCAGGGGCGACCGGAGTAGACGGAGTCGCTGAGGATTGAGCAGGAGATCCGGAGTCAGATGGGAGACAGGCGAGGGCATGATAGAGGAGGATTGTACTCCAAAAGGCGTTAGACGACATGGATGGAAGAGACCCTTAGGCCTTTCTTGGCACGGTGCCTGCCAACTGAGGATGTTCCCAGGGTGTTAGCTGCTGGGAAGAGACACCAGCAGGGACTATAGGGACTGCAAGGCCTACACAGCCGACCTCCCCCCTGCAACCGAGAGAGTGACACTAGGGAGGCAGCGGATGAGTGAAGACTAAGGTTAGAGAGAAACACAGACTCAAAGAACAGCTCATCACATGACTCAACGATGTACTGGTGCTCTGAATTCCTAAAGCGCCAGGCCTTCAACCAGATGGAGACACATAAAATAGGACAAAGGTGTCCACAGAAGGAGAGCTTATCATCTCGGAGGTCCTCAAGAAGCCAGACAGATGCAATGTTCCCCCAGACCCTAGCAATGCTCAAAGGACGTTACTGTGTGAGGGTCAGGGCCGTGGGGAATACGGCTCCAAACCAAGGTCATGTAGCTCTTGGCCTCAAAGGCAAAAAGGGGGATATACCCATCTCAAACCAAAGGGTGTGGACGCCATCGGTGAGGGTTCATATCCAACGCTCAAAGACGTCGCTGTGTTCACGCGTGTAAGGAGCGAAGATCCCCAGACACACCCCTTTGGACTCATGGAACCGGGCAGTGGAACGGAGGAACTCATTGCCCCAATCACTACAAAAGACATGCAACGAGCACTGGCATGCACGCTTGGCTTGAGAAAGCCAAGACTAAATGACCACACAAACATCGATCTTCTGACGAAGAACAAAGATCTAGCAAAAATCGAAGAAATTAGTAGTGATAAAGATAATGTACCGCCCGACATCCCCAAGGAGGTCATGGGGAAGGGGACCCATGACATCGGAATGCACAAGATAGGAGGGTGAGAAGACTACGAGTTAGAACAAAAAGGGAGTGATGTATTTTGCCCTTGGTACAGTCAAGATAGTCAGAGGGGCACAACAAACGAAAGGTGGACGGGGATAGGCTGACAGCCGACTGAAGCTGGAGTATGTTGGTGATGACATCAGTGTGCACATGGCCAAGATGGCGATGCAAGAGATGAACATGATCGGGGGAGTGAGAGGGCACGACATGTGCAAGGGCAGAGCCGTTTGTGAAGGGAAGATCTGCAAGCAGAGGCATACGGTAGAGTTTGTCACTTTTGACGTCAAGCAATTCAACATGACGGGAGGGACAAAGGACAGTGCCAACACCATCATTGACTAAGAAATCCATGCCTCTATCGTCCGGAGAATTCACCGACAGCAAGCTGAGCTGTAAAAAACATGGTAAGAAAAACACACCACTGGAGCCGAAAAAGTGGACAACACCAACGCCTTGAACAGGAAGTAGCTGACCCGACCAAGTGCAAATAAAGTGAACAGAACTGACGGGACCCAATGAGACAAAGGAGGAATGGATGAACATCATGTGGTGGGTGGCTCCCGAGTCGAGGACCAAGAAGCCACTAGAGGCATGAATAGAGAGGAGAGCACTAGAGGTTACAACAGTACCAACAGGCGGGGAAAACGAGGTACAGGCAGCGCGACAACGAAAAAGGACAACAGAATTCCAGTGCTCGACCCACGGAACAGACATGGATGGCAACTCGGGGACATGAACGGGAAGGTCCACATGAAGGAGAGTGTCACAATGGCACGCAAGACCTCTGGCCAATGAAGTCACATTCTCACCTCCCTGATTGCAAAGGTGAAGGGGCTCGTGGAGAGACAGTTCTAGATGACGCTCATTGCTGACCGATGGTACCGAATCTGGAGTCAAGGACCCAGAGGAAGGGGGATACCCCCCTGATCTTTGAATTCAACGATCGAGATTTGATGAATTATGTGATCCTTGATTTCAACTAGGTTTTTTGGGCATGAGTTATTTAGGTGAACCAATTTTATCGAATTGGTGGATTTTGAGACCCTTGAATTCAACGAAGTCATATCCAAGGTCTTGTATATGACGTGTTGTTCTGTGTTGATCAGTGATGCTTATGTTTCTCAAGCTATGTAGATTAATGATACTTGTGTATGCATCTTATTTATGCACATTTAGGAACTAATGCTATGTAAATCAATGAGAGAATATATGAGGGAACATTGAATTGAATTATTTATGTGGCTTCTTGAATTCGTTGAGCTAGATTTTCAACAAACTTCAACTACATTTCAAAACATTATATACGAATTCAAAAATCAGGGGGGTACCACGGGAGAGCAATGTAGGCCATGAAAGGTGGCCCAACGTAGATGGGGGCTCCAAAGGGTGGCGGCCAGCCCCAGGGGTATGGGACTGATGGCCCAGCAGAGGGAACGCCAGTGGTGGAGTAGGCCTAAGCAGAGAAGTTGGTGGAAGATCAAGAGGAGGTGCTAGTGCTGGAGTGGGTGGCGGAGGAGGCAGAGGTGCCATTGGTGCGCTTCCAATGAACACGCATGGCACGTGCGAGGAGCAAGTCATCAGGCGGAGCAGGGCACATCCACACAGAATGCTCGGAGGAGCCACGGTTCCAACACACAACTACTCCAGGGATGCGAGACAGCGTTTTTCTTTCCTCTTGGCCCTTCCATGACTCCGGCCATGTCCACGACCCTAAGAGGCAAGGACAATGGTGGTAGAGGAGGCATAGGAGCAAGAGGAAGAGTTTGCAGATTAAGAGGAGCAAGAAGGGGAGGCAGTGGAGGTGGCGGCAATCCCTGCCAGTGCCCTACGGTGAAAGAATGTTTTCTGAAGAATGGTCCACCAGGCGGCAAGATGCTCAGAGGTGAAGTCCCATAGGGCATCAAAGCCAGGCGGAGAATTGGCTGGAATGCAAAGCACTTTAATTCATCAGCCTTGACGTTGCGGAGGAGGTCAGACGGCTTGGGAATCAACCCGTGGACCATGGTCAGCACAGCAGAAAGCTGGCCGGACCCAGCCTCACCAAACTCTCAAAGAAAATTGAGCCCGCGTGCCCAGTTCGCATCAACCATTTCATCCGCACACATCAAGAGTGTGTTCAATGACACAGTGAGCGTAATTTGGGCTGCCAAGCCAGTGGTAGTGGTATGGCAGCAAGGCATAGCGTATGCACTGACTGGATCAGCCAGATGCTGAGTGTCAGGATCCACATTATAAGTGCCGACGTCATTAATGAGTGTCTCATGCGCAGCTGTGATGAGGGCCCAGACAGCGCAGGTCGACTCAGCAGCGGCAGGTGTGCAAGGTGGGACAGCGGGGAAGTAGTACTCCCATAGCTGTTATCCCTAAGATCAGGCACTTAAATGCACCTTCTAGGAGGAGAAGGCAAGCCATGTGGCCAGAACAGGGGGTTGAGAGAAGAAATGCTGGCGCGGCACAGCGAGTCGTGGCAGTAGCAGGAGTAACAATAGGATGCACAACAGCATTGCTAACAGCGAATGGTGTGGAAGAGGTGCCTGCATTGGTGCCAAATTTAGCACTAGAGGGTGGGATGGATGTAGCAGTCAGGCTCTTGAGCACAATGGCAGCCACTTCATCGGCAAAGGCTGTACGGTGGACTAAGGATCATGCTCGGACACCAGTAGGCTGTTGCGCTAGACAAGCAGACAAGAAGGTGGCAGCTAGGATGGCATGCAAGACACGTGGTACAAGAGGCGAGTAGAAGCCATGGGTTTAGCCATGGAAGTTAGAGCAAAAACAAGTAACGGGTCACAGATGCATTATACGTCAAACGACGTGGGGAGACAAGCGAGCGAGCAAGCAGCGGGCTTGTTACCGCTTGCTCCCCTCGAGGGTTGGTGGGCTCAAACCACCACCCAACCTGGTTTGGAAAAGCCTGTCACATCTACCACCGGTCAAGAAACTGGCAGCAATCAGGTGTGGACGACACCCAGCTATCCACTACAAAGTCGGTGACAAGAAATCATACAACCATACGGTACACATCTGTGGCTGAAGCACAAAGAAAATAAAAGCTGGTGAATTCCTTCAACCACTTGTCACTGAGCTGTCTCATCGTGCACTCATGTCGAGACGTCGGAGAAGCCAGTGGCAGTGTCACCCTCTGGTCAATTACCTGCATCAGTGAGGTGAGTATGCAACGAGGCCAGAGGTCACCAGCGGCAGCCAATGCAGCCACCAAAGTAGCAGTAACAGCCATAACAGTCCGAGGTGCACCTGCACCCTCGCACGAGGTGCAGAAGCTGCACTTATTGCAGCAGCCTCAGCGGCCACATCCTCAGTCTAAGGTGTATCATCACCTGATTCAGCAGCAGCAGCTGCACTAGCAACCGACAGTACATCTGTGCACGTGTATCTGCAAGCACGTACGATCTGTAACCATCACAGGCACCATAACAAGAGTACCAGCTGCCACAGTAGTCTAAGGTGCATCTACGTACTCCCACGTGCTATAGCAGCTACATTCATCCCAGAAAAATTGGCAGCAATGTACTTGATCTGAGGTGCATCTTCAACTGATTCAGTAGCAGCAGTAGTGCTCGCAGCTGACAGTACATCCACACCTGTGCATATGTATGCACGCATTACAGCAGCCGCAGTCAGCTTCTTTGGCAGTCTCTATTGTACCTACACCTGTGACCATTCTGCATCACCAATAGTACTAGTATCGGAAGCAGTAGCTGCCACAAAAACAGTAACGGCAGCCAATTGGGCAGCTAGGCAGCCGTCACCCTGGCGTCCTTGCTGGAAAGAGAACCTATTCCCACCTTGCCCACAACCAGACGTGAACGGAACTGCATCAAAGTCAAGGTTGCGTACAATGAGGCAAGGCAAAGCACAACCAGTAGTTTCGTCTGAATCACCGTAGCCCTAGCAATGACTTCGGCGAGGATTACGATCCAACGGAGGATTCTGAGAGGGAGGACGCCACAGAGTACACAGCACATTTCTAGTTGGCATCAGACGGCTCGCTGATGTTGTAGAGAGTACCAGCCATGAGGCCTCCGTGTGACTGACGACCTTGTCAAACCCTTGGAAGCTCACCCATTATCCATGGAACACATCACCAGAGCCAACACCCAGCAGCCAAAGGGGCAGGAGGAGCAACTCCCACTATAGCGCATCGGCTCTTCGCGTACCACAACCCTAATTCCCAAGCTGCCTCTCGCTCCGAGTCTCGTCTGCACCTTTTGAAAATTTCTCTACACTGGAGGCTACGCTATTCTCCAGCACTGCTGTTGCGTCCACCTTTTCTACCACTGCTCATGCTGCTTGTGCACCCACCAGCACTGCCTCTGGCAGAGCCATTGAAACCTACACCACGGATGCAGTCAACGTCGTCACACAGTTGTTGCCATAGCAGACGCAGTAGCCTCAGCAGTAGCAACAACAGCCACCGCTCTCTCCAAAGCGGTCACCTCTATCCAAACGTCCACAATGCAAACCTCATCTGCTTGATCGGTGACAACAATCAGTCACTACACACTCGTCCTTATCTGTACTGTAGTAGCAATATCTGCTCTCCCTGCTGCAGCTCTGATGGGCTTGGGTTGTCTTCTTGTCTTTGCAACCTCCACTGTGGTGTGATTGCACCATTAGCCGCCCCATATATTCCTCATCTCTTCTCCCTTTGCCACTAGGCTTGATGAGAAAAATTCTCTGATCTCTGTTCTTTCCCTCTATCTCTATGTGGGCATGTTTGTGCATCCACATTCATTGCCTTGTAGCACAACTTGAGCTCATACAATTGTCACTCCATACATTCTCACGTTCATTGGGGTGAGAGGAACTCTGCCAATTTTTTTCCCGGCCAAGCACTATCACGATACCACTCGATGACAAGCAATATTTTGCGCTGAAAGCGGAGTTGCTATGCGAATGCGCTGCACTCCAAGAAGCACCCATTGCCTAGTTCGTAGCTGAGGAGCGCTTACATTGTGAGCAGCAAAATCAGGATACCTTTGCCAACAAGATTGTTGACCTGATCCTGAACCACCTTTAGCCTAAGCTGCGCTCCATTCCCACTGCATCCACTTTTTCTTGCATTGTTGTTGCCTTTGCCACCACACCTGTTTCAGCATCCACCACTTCTGGCTTTAAAGATTCTGATCCTATCGCCGCCGCACTTCATCTCCAGTCTCTTCTTCTCATCTTGGGAGGTTTGCTTTAGTGCCTGAACACAATGCGAGAGCATCTGGAGTACTATCATGACCCTGATCCCTCTGTTTTTCCCCCCTTTGTTCCTATCAAGTCAGATTCCGCTCGCGCTGTTCGTGCCGTCATTCTCGCAGGGCCGGATCACCTCACTGATGAGATTGGATCATATAACGCGGACACCCCTTGTTGCACACCAGCTGACCCAGTTGGGGCTTATGATCTCATCAACCGTTGCAACATTGTGACCGGCCATGTAGCCTATAGGGTTCTCACCGTTCACTTCAACATGTTGTCCATGCATGCTAGGGATACTGCTGATGCCTGCAAAGCATGTAGTCTCAAGCTGCAGCACGAACTCTACAAATTTGCACCTGGGAATCTCCCATCAGTCCTTTCCAAACGTCAACATCCTCATCCTTGAGCTTTTTGACATCTTCTGCGAGGTCAAGGCTGTTGAGCTTGAGTGTCTTGGTGCCGAGCCCATCCCAGGGGACCTCCCGCCATGCATTGGCGCCCTCTGGGAGTTCACATCACAATGTCTCACCAACTGGTGGAGCGCGTTGCAGAACAAGCGTATCCATTGCACTGCTGTCGCTGCAGCCACCGCTTCACTTCCCTCATCTTCTGCTGTGGCCCCCATCATCACACACCTCACCATGGTCCACCTGTTTTTCTTCTGCATCTGGCTCCTCTTTGGTCACTCAACGAGGGGAGAAATGGTGTGGGAAGGGCAGGGAGGGAATGCTAGTGGTGGATCAGGTGGTGGGCAAGGTGGGCGTGGGAAAGGGAACGATTCCAATGCCTCCTCCTCTACTTCCTCACCTGGCACATTGACATGCTGGTACTGTGGCGCCACCAAGCACTCTGCGGTGAAGTGCCTTGTACGCCCAGATGATGTCCATCTGGATTCTGTCATGCTGCAGACTTGGCACGCTCTACTGGTGGCAGTGGTTGCACGACACGTGCCTCTTCCTCTTCTTCCGTCTCTGGTCGTACCACTACCACCTCTACCACTGCAGTAGCCTACAGCGCTACTCCAGCCTCGCATCCACTGCCTTACCCTTGGAGTAGGCCTCCAGGGTTTGGGCCTCATGCTTTCTATGGCCCACCCTGTGTACCATACACTCTGCCAGCCTGATTCTTGCCAGGCTCCTCACACAGGCATCAACCCTCCAGTGTCATCATCATACCTGACCCCCTTGAGGAGGACCATTAGCTGGACGCTGTGCTCTCCTATCTCGTCCATCAGTGCCATCTTCATGATCAGGGAGATGAGAGTATGTGTATGTATCTGGGGCCACTTGTATGTGAGTCTGCTGACACTCTTCATGGATCTTCCACCGGTGGTGTTCAGAGTTGTCTACCTATGGACGTTCCATGAATTGAGGATTGGAAATCAGTTTTTTTACCTCTCTGCCTTGTTTCTTGTGGCCAGCAGCTTCTTCCATGCTCTGCCATCATTATTGTGTTTGTGTGCCCACGTCTGTGCCTATCTCGGGTGACTTCTAGATTCTGCACTCCGAGACCATCCATAACATGACATCCTCCCATGTGACGTTTAACTCCTTGGCACAGTGCACTTTTTTTCTCACTGGCTCCAGCCAACTCCTTCTCGCTCAATGTGTGGGCATTCTTTGTTTTGTTGGCCCTGGATAGGAGCTATTTCTTCCACATGTATTGTACGTGCCTTCCTTTTAGATGGGCCTGCTTTTTGTTACGAGTCTTGATGACCTCAATGAGGGCATGGACTTCTTCTCTAGCCACGGAATATCTTCTGTTGCGTACCACACCGCTGACCACATGTTGCTTCACGGCACACGCTGTGATCGCTTGTTTCGTGTTCCCTCCTTTGCACCCTCTTCTATTGCAGTCGCCCTTGTTCACGTTGTTTTCTCCCTTTCTCTTCCACATGCATAGCTGATCCACCACCATCCGTGTCAAAACTACACCACCGTGACTGAACGCTTGCTTCGAACTCAGTCCGCGCATGGCCTGGATGCCTCTTCTTTCATAGCCCCCTGTGCTATTGATTACCTTGAATGTACCAAAGGAAAAATGCATCGCTCCCCTTTCTCCACATTTGACCCCCGCATTACCCATCCCCTTCAACTCTTGCATGCGGAAGTCATGGGTTCCTTCGCTCATGACGTCTTAGGCAGCGTTGGATGTTACATTCTCTGTCTTACTGATGACTATTCTCGTATGTGCTATATCTTAACTCCTTTGCAAAAGAGAGAAGTCTGATTTTTTCTTGAGTCCTGGCTGCCTTAAGCTGAGCTTGCGTATGGTCACTGATTTTGCACATGTTGTTCGGATTGTGGTGGTGAATTCATGGGGCCCACTTCTTGTTTCTTTCCCTCTCGTGGGATGTATATTCAGCTCTCAGCTCCCTAAACACCTAAAAAAAATAGTGTCTTCAAGTATTGGAACCGCACTCTTGCAAACAGTATCCGCATTTTTATTGCTAAGTCGGACCTGCCTCCCCTCCTCTCCTTCAAGGCCATGTCCTAGATGACGTGGGTCTGGAACCATGTTCTCCACAGTCGTTTTCCTCACCATGTCACCCCACTTGAACCTTGGTTTAGTCATCAGGCTGACTTGCACCTTGATCGTATCTGGGGTTGTATTACTGCGGTCTGGCTTTTGGATGACCTTTGCGACAGTAAGCTCAGTATCTGAGCTAGCCCCTGCGCCTTTCTATGTGTCTCTGCCAAGTCCAAAGTTTGGCGCTTTTGAGATTCTGACCGTTCACATCTCGTTGAGTCCCACAATGCCCTGTTATTTGAGGACGATTTCTATTCTAACTTGTGTTGTGTTGCTCACTGTCCTCTCTTTCCTCGCTTTGTTGGCTTGGGGGAGGGACAGGTATGTCTCAACCTCCGGTCTCGAAGGTCCATCTCCCACTCCCTCCACTAGTTCTCCACCCTCTACACGGTCACCACTGATCAATCTCATGGACAGTGAGTCTCCGCATCTATCCCCACCCTCCAGTGCTCCGAATGCTTCCTCCCCCAGATTCCTCACTAGTCTTTATGTTATCTACCGCTCCGTCTCTAGAGTAAGCACGTGTGCCTGCCACTGTCAGTCCTTCAGCACATTCCCCTCCTGATTCATCTTCCATGTTTCTGTTGCAGAACACTGAGTCTGTTCCAGTTTCACGATGTGAGCCACATGCCACTACTCCTACTATCCGCCCAGACCCATGCACGTAGGGAGGGGGGTTTCGCTCTTTCCCACTGCAATAAACGTATCAGCCCCCTCAGCATTGTAGACAATATAATCCATCCTCCTCTACTGCTGGGTCCTATGTCCAATCCACAAGTCTAGATGCACTGTTGCTTGCTGTTAGTGTGGTCCATCCTAGCTACGGAGCGGGGTAAACACTCTTTGCGCATGAGTTCCAGAATGCCCCCAATACTTTTGTCGTAGGCTATGTCATTGCATGCTTTGCAGCAAGTGGACTCTATTTACTCCCACCAGAGCCTTCTACACTCTAGCAGGCTCAGGAGGCGGCAGATGCTAACACTAGGAAAAGGACATGGAGGAGGAGCTCAGTGCTCTCAAAGAGCATGATGCCTATAAGCTAGTAGACATTCCAATAGGCTGTAAAGTCATGTCAGCTTGTTGGGTCCTTCAGCACAAGAGGAAGCCTGACAAAACATTTGACCGGTTCAAGGCTTGCCTAACGGTAAAAGGATTCTCGCAGATCCCAGGAATTGACTTTGATGAGACATTTTCTCCATTCGGATGGTACACCACTCCTTGTGCGCTCCTAAGCCTTGTTGTACAATATGACTTGGAGCTGGAGCAGATGGATGTCAACAATGGTTTCCTCCATGGATACATCGGCAAGGAGATTTACATGGTCCAATGAGGCTTCACCAATGGAACAAACAAGATGTAGCGGCTGCAACAGGCTCTCCCTGTCCTCAAGCAGTCACAATGCTACTGATATTTGGGGATCTTATCCACCCTTAAGAGAGGTGGCCATTTTTGTAGCAAAGTCAACCCAACACTCTTTCTGAGTGCTCGTCCCTTTTGGTTGTACAAGCTCTGCGTCCATGACTTGCCCATCACCTTGCCTAGCCCTAGTGTTATCCAGGCGGTCAAGGCCCTCCTACAATCCACGTAGAAGATGAAGGACTTGGGTCTAGTTCGCGTGTTTTTAGGCATATAGCTGGAGTGCGACTGCGAACATCGCGCTCTGCATGTTCATCAGGCTGCCTATGTCCGTAGCCTTGGGAAGCACTTAAACATGCCTCAGCTGAGTACCTTTGTGAGAAATTCTACACGTTGTTGATGAGTATCAACCCAGACAACATAAAATTCTCCAAAATCAATGCACTTGCATACAATGTGGTGCTCAACATTGATGTGCTTCGTGTAAGAATGGTACATGTCGTCATGCTCAGCACTTGCTTTAGTGCTCTAGTTGTCGTAGCGCGGAGTGATGTAATGGATAGGAACATGTACGTGTTGCAACGAGAGGCAAAGCCACACAATTTTGCATTTACTTTTCCTGAGTGCGAAGTATTCTGCCTCACTAGAGCTGCGTGCAACACACCCTTGCTTTCCACTCTTCCCAGTTACATTTTTCCCATCGACAAAAATATATAGCCGATGTGGCTACATGCATCTGTGTCATACGTCCATTCACTATCAGTGTAGATATTAATGACCAATGAGGACTGTGCACGGTAGCACAGACCGACAAGTGTACAGAGAACACATACAAAATTACATGTGGAGTTTCTTGAAGATGCCTTTGATATGGTTTCTGGGAGAATCGAGCCAGAAAGCTTACTGAAAAGGCCACGTCTACTCGATTTCAGGTGGCCAGGTACATGAGGGAACTGATCACACTGAGGTAACCGTTGAAGTTGACAGTTTCCTCTGCCTACGATGGAATAGGAAACTTCAGAAGGCGCTATCCTGCTGGTATCATTGACGCTGACGATGTAGGGACGTTGGCAGATATACATCCTGTTGGTCTTTTCTGAGCTCATGATGTCTCTGATTGATGTTGTTGTGCTCTTCTCTTGCTCGTAAGTTGTTGTTCTCCACCGTATTGGTGTCTGTTGGTCTCGCTTTATGTGTGTGGTCTTTTTGTCTGTGAGTCATGGAGAAGTGTTGTTGATGGATTTGTTGGCACTAGTGGGTGTGGAAGCACCCTCAAGGATGTCTAGATCTCACTGATGCATGCTACCAGTGTTTTGAGGGCAGTCAATGGACACCTTCGGTGAAGAGTGTGGAGCATGATCACGGATGTGAGTGGAAAGAACACGTCGCATTCAGTAGAACTGAATCGAAACACGTTTTTGTTACTTAGCATAGTGATATTACATCAGATCCTTATAGCATGTGATCTGAGCTTTCCAACGCATCCAAGCCCGTCCAAATCGGAGCAGTAGAGCCCCTGCTACAGCCGTCGAAGTAACCCTTGGTGGAGCCGCCCACCTTGCCTTGCACGCTAGGCAATGGGAGGCGCTTCGACGATGACCCGTCGAAGTGCCTTTCCTTGCCCAGAAGTCAAGGAGAAGTTCACCCTGATCAAGGAGGTCCTTATGGTTGCCTCATTCATGCCCTTGGTGCATTTGGAGCCCATTGGAGACAAACTCGGATCACTGGCGGTGGATTATCCCGCCACACATGGCGGGTACCAGATTCCACCCGCCCAACACCCGATTTTCGGGCTAGGCTAACTTTCTGAATACTCACTCAAATCGAGCGATTCAAAGCTCGACCTTGCATAGAAAAATCCCAATAACACAAATATAAAGGCAGATCAGGTGTTCAACCACACTCCAGTGGTCGAACTAGGGAGTACGATCAATGGCATTCATGGCAAGGGACACACCATGTCAACAATCTCCCCTTTGCACCGCAGCCTTGATGCCCTGTCCTTAGAACTTGTAGCATTTTAAGCTTCACAGCACAGACAGAGCCCTATGCAGCTCGCGCCGTGCTTGTCCTTGGGCTGTGCCTTGGTCATGGCATCGGCGAACATGCGCTTAGTGCCACAATGCACAATAGCCGTATCTCCCTTCGCCACCAAGTCCCGCGCGTAGTGATGACGGATCTCAATGTGCTTGATCCTCCTGTGCAGTACTGGGTTCTGGGTGAGGCTGATGGCACTCACGTTGTTAACATTGAGTACTGTGGGTTTCCTTTGCGGCACGCTGATCTCCTCCAGCAGCTGCCGCAGCCACACCGCCTCCTTTGCGGCTTCCGCGAGCGCGATGTACTCCGCTTCGGTGTTGGACAGTGCAACACAGTCATGCTTCCTGCTTGCCCATGAAACTGCTACACCACCAAGCACAAACACGTACCCTGAAGTTCATTTTCTTTCATCCACATCACCAGCCCAGTCGGCATCGGAGTAGCCGACCAACTCGAAGGAGTCGTCACGTGCTCCCCCTCCAAAGACAAGCCGCCACTGTTTTGTCGCGTTGAGATAGCGGAGGATCCGCTTCACCGCTTGCCAATGTAGCGGCCCGGGGTCAGCGACATAGTGACTCACTTGGCCTTCCATGAAGGCCAGGTCGGGCCGCGTCGCCACCATGGCGTACATGATGCTCCCCACTACGGACTGGTATGGCACACCTGCCATCTCCTCCTTCTCCTCGTCCGTGCTCGGGCCCATGCTCAAGCTTAGCTCACATGTGGTGGTCATGGGTGTGCCAATGGGGTTGCACTCCTCCATGTTGTAGTGGCGGAGCACCTCTTGCACGTACTTTTCCTTCCCCATCTCGAGCGTGCATGCCTTGCGGTCCCTCTCGAGGTAGTACTCGAGCTCGCCCATGTCGATCATTTTGAACTGACCGCCCAACTACCGCTTCAGGTTCACCAATTCCTCCATGTCCGACAACACAAGGATGAGATCATCCACGTAAAGTACCACGATCTGGTGCAGCCCCGGCTGCTTCCGCAGGTACATGCTGTGATCCGCCTCGCAGCGCTTGAAGCCAAGCTTGACCATGAAGCCATTCATTTTCAGGTACCACATGAGTCGCGCTTGAGAATGAAGAGAGCTTCACAATGCAAGTTGAATCACTAAAAATGGTGAAGTGTGGAGGAAGAAAAAACAAAACTGTCATGGCCACAAGTAAAAGGTTTCGACACCAAGTGTCGAGAGTGAACAGAAACGAGGGGCAGGGAGCGAAGCACGAATTTCTTGCTTCGCTCGTCGCTCTGCCGGGCAGCAAGGTCTGCCGGCCGAGCGAGCTCGCTCTCGCTAGTCGAGGGTGAATCTCGCCCGTAGACCAAATTCTCGGTCAACTGCCCACACGGGCTTTCCTAGCCTACGTCATGCAAGAATCTAGGACTAGTCTAGGTCTCTTTGCAAAACCATCAAGTATATCCCTACAGAGTCAAAGCCTAATCTAGGTTTGGTAACACCTAGTGCCCATGTGAACGGATGGGCATGCGACTGAGCTGGAGCCGAGGCACGTGAGTCACGAGCGGCAGCATATGGAGGGTGCTGCGCCTGATGTGTGTGAAGCACGAGCTCATCATGCGTCATCTCCAGTCTCATAGTCGGCATGCCCTGCAGACTCACATCCACACAAAAGCAGGATATGTACACGGATTAACACGCCCCCTTGGATGTGAGTGCCGTAGGCATGCAGCCAAGTTGGTGCAGTTGAGAGGTAAGGTTTGATGAGGGAAGTGCTTTGGTGAGGAAGTCTGCCAACTGAGCATCGCCCGCAATGGGGCACACCTGAACAACCCCTGCTTCAACTGCTTCTTGCACAAAGTGATGCTCGACGGCGATATGCTTAGTGCGTGGATGCAGTACACCGTCATTCTCAGCAATCCGTCGTGCTGCTGAGTTATCACTGTACAATGGTGTGGCATGCGCAGTCAAGCCCAATTCTTCAAGCAACCGTCCCAGCCATATCCCCTCGCATGCAGCCTCACCCAATGCCATGTATTCAGCTTCAGCCACACTACGTGCCACACACGACTGTTTTGCACTCCTCCATGAAACGACCATACCCCACACACGGAAAACATACCCCCCTAGACTGCGTGCAACACGATCGCGGGCATAGTCACTGTCACAAAACCAGTCCAAGAGAGGTGCTGAGGAGGGAGAGATGACCAGACCGACATCGGCAGTGTCCAACACATAACGGAGCAATTTCAGCAAGGCCTTGTGATGCGCATTACATGGTTGCTGACTGAACTGGGCCAAAGTGTTCACAGCGCATGCAATGTCAAGTCGTGTTGTGGATGCCAAGTAGGAGAGACTGCCTGTGATCTGTTGATAGAGTGTTGGGTCACTGTCAGGTCCGTAATCTGTCGTGCGTGTGTCAAGCAAATGTGCATAGACGTCAGGGCTCATGGGTGACTGTTGCCGTGGCAAGTGTTGCACGAGATGATGAAAGCGTGCAGTCAGATGGGCAACAAAGCGTCCTTGATGCAGGGTCAGTGTGCGTGCGGGTCTGTCTTGTGTGATGGTCATGCCCAAGAAGCTGTGCGCTTCACCAAGGTCAGTCATGCGGTAGTGTGAGGTGATCAGTGACTTTGTTTGTGAGATGAGCGGGAGTGAAGGGGAAAGTATCAACGGATCATCCACATAGACAAGCAATGCAATAGGCTCTGTACCCTGCCACCGCAGGAACAGAGAGGGATCAGAGATGCTTTGGGAGAATCCGCCGCGTTCTAGAGTACGTCGGATCTCTTTGTTCCAACACCAGGGAGCTTGCTTCAATCCATACAGTGCTTTCAACAACAGCCATACACGATCAGTTCCATCCTCAAACCCTTCTGGTTGTTTCACATACAGTTCCTCCTCAAGAGGACCATTGAGGAAAGCATTTTTCACATCCATTTGATGTATTTCCCAATCGTCATGTGCCGCCACAGCCAGCAAGGTACGGCTGGTGCCATACTTGCCGACTGGGGCGTACGTGTCTGTAAAGTCTTGTCCGGGGATTTGATGAAAACCTTTGGCAACCAGACGAGCCTTGTATTTCTCAATCATGCCTGCCAGATTTCTCTTGAGTTTGAATACCTACTTTAGATCAATTGCTTTTTGTCCTGGTGGCAATGGCACGAGCTGATACACATCATGTTCCAACAGTGCATTCAACTCAGCCACCATAACTTTTTCCCATCGTGCTGCGTCCGGCCGATCCCTTGCTTCTGTCACTGTGAGAGGTTCTACAGATGTGGTTTCTACAGGGGCAGGCCCCACCATGTGGTAGAACCGTGTGTAATCCATACGTGCCAAGTTGCGTGCAGACCGACGAACAGGCTCAGTGACTGCTGGACAAACCTCGACCACACTTTCCAATAGTGGGACTGGTGCCCAGCCAGGTGGTGAGGGTGTTGTGTGTGATGCTGTGCTAGCCAGGTCAGTTGGTGTCAACAGATTTGTGGGGACTGGGGATGCCACAGGTGCACCATGCGACTGTTGTGCAACAGGTGAGGTGTGACGCACGGGACGTGGTACAAGGACAGGGACACTCACATATTCCGGGTAGTGGTGTGGAGATGGAATTTGTGGGGCATGTCGTAGGGTACGAAACATCTTGTATGGCATGTACTCTAGGAAGGATGCATCTCGACTTTCAATGAAACTGTGACTGGTGGGGTCCCAGAATCTCCATGCCTTGGAGGCATGGGATACTCCCACAAACACACACCATCTGCCTCGTGGACTGAGTTTGTGATTTCTTTGAGGCTGAGCAAACCACACACACGCCATGGTTCCCCATACCCGTGCCGGTCTCAGGTCGGCCTTCTCTTGTAACCAGCGCTCCCAGGGCGTCACTGATTTGGACAGTGGACCCTGAGGGATGCGGTTCCAAACCCATGTTACATATTTTACTGCCTCTTCCCAAAACCCAAAGGACAGACCGGACTCGCCAAGAAGGGTACGCAAGGCATCTCCCAAGGTCCTATGCCATCTCTCTGCAACCCCGTTTTGTTGGGGCGTGTAGGGAGCGGTGGTCTGATGCTCTATGCCTCTTGCCATGAGTTCAGAGGCAAGAGATCCAAGGAATTTGCCGCCTCTGCCCGTGCGCAACTTCAGCAATCTTTGATTCGTTTGGCGTTCCGCCAGGGCTATCCATTCAACAATCGCACGCTGAGCATCAGCTTTTTTTTTCAACAAGAAGGCCCAGCGAAAACGACTGTAATCGTCAGTCATGGTCAAAACATACACTGAGCCATACTGCACGGATGGCATGGGCATGGGCCCAGTGACATTGGCATGCACCAGCACGAGAGGAGAAGTGCTCTCCCTCTCCGAGGTGGGGAAATTCTGTCTGTGTGATTTTCCTTCATGACACTCAAGACATGCTCTTGGTTTTAGACCATGCTGACAGTCAGTGGGCAGGATTCCGTGTGCAGGAGTGTGCTTCATGAGGTCAGCAACCAGTGCCGTGTTAATGTGTGCGAGACGATGGTGAATGAGATCAGTGTGTTGTGCGTCAACTGTGGTTGTGACATGTGCTTGTGCTCGGACTGTGGGCACAGGAGGAAAGAGAGTGATTCTATATAGCATGTCATCGTGCAATGGTCCATCAGCCAGCAAGGACCCAGAGGCATCAAAAAGCATGCATCGTTGCTTTTGAGTTATCGTGGACACATTCGATTACCAGTGTAACTGTCCTCCCGACAACAGAGTCACCTTCAGCTTGGGAACATAGAACACACCAGTCAGCCACAGTACCCCCCCCTGGCGCCTGAAGAGCCATAGTCCCCACACCTTCAACAGCAAGCACCTCTCCCAACCCAGTTTTCACCCCTTCAACATCATGTGTGGCATACAATGCCGTAAACAACTGGCGATGAGGTGACATGTGATCGGACGACGCTGTGTCATACAACCATTCGTGCATGGGCAGTGCATGGGATGTAGTGATATGCGTGTGTCTGAGCCGCTGACCTGCTGCATGCGGTGCTGCTGTCGGCTCGGGTGGCTACAGCTCTGTGCTTGGGAGCCATCCAGCATACTTAGGTGGTGGAGATGGCTCCTGTGTCATTGCCATGTCGGCATACACGTGCGGCGCCCACTTAGGTGCGGGAACTGCCACTGTGGACTGCGGTTGCATGTAGTACGCGGGAGGCAAGATGGACGGCTGCACTGCCTGCTACATCATCGGCTGCATCATCGGCTGCATCATCGGCTGCATAGTCGGTTGGAGCTGAGGTGGTCCAAATGTGGCTGCAGCTGTCGGTGTGGGCGCACGTGGCCCAAGGTGACTGGGTGCTCCCCATGTTGGAGGGGACAGTGGTCCCATGGTAGGTGGACGCAACTGCTGCTGATAGGGCTGCTGCTGATACTGCTGCTGCTGTGGATTCATGATGCGCTGCAGCACGGGACAGGCACGCCAGTAGTGACCGGGCTGACGACAGTAGTTGCAGGTACGGGTGCCAGTGTCTCGTCCACGCCCGCGACCTCTACCGCTCTGGCACCCACGTCCGCCTCCACCACTGTACCCTCCCTGCCCGGTCATGGCATGGAGAGCCCCATGCATCTGATGTGTGAAGGCAGTGGCAGTGGAGGTGCCAGCCTCTCAATCCTCACCTCGGAGGATGTCCTCGTCGTTCCTCAATTCTTCGAACACTGTTGACAGGTCAGTGCTCTCAATGTCTGCAACGCGAAGGCGTCGTAGCAGGTCATGACGAAACTCCTTGTATGGCTCACCAAGGTAGAGCAGCACTGGATCCAGCCACTCCAAAACGGTGCATGAAGCACCCAGTCCAAGAATCCGGCGCCTGATGTCCATCGCCGCATCCCAGTACTCGGCAATGGGCGCATCGGGCTTTGGGTAAAGAAGACGAAGCTTGTCACGCAACGTGATGAACATTGCCATTCCCTGATCCTCCTTGCACGTCACTAGGTGCTGCCACGCCTCGGAAGGACGGGGAGCTCCACTTCGAGGGTTAGTTGGATCCTCTCCTCGCCCGCCATACCGAAAGTGACAAACGGCGTAAGACTGGTCGTCGGAAAGAGCGCGCGTCAAAGCATTGAAGGCACGGAGGAGGGTACGGTCGTCTACCTCCTCCGGCGGTGGATTGAGGTATAGTTCCTCGAGTCCATGCTCGGCCGCCCATGCGAGGAACACGTCTTTCCATGCAAGGAAATCGCGTGTTCCTAGAGGTGGGGACGTCAGGTCCTTGTGAAGTGCAATCTTGTTAAGATCACTCCATGTGACAGCCGCTGCCGAGGTAGCCGTGTTTGCACTCCCGCCAACCCCGTTACTCCGCCTCGCGGACCCTTCACCACTCATGGTGACCTTGGTCCTGCCTACTCCTCTCAGCTTAGTTTGCAAGGCGTCGGCGCCCCCTTGCCCTGGACTGTGCGCGGCTCCTTACGGGGACCACCGATGGCCACGTGGCCCGTGGTGTCCACCCTTGCCGCCGCTTCCTCCTTTGCACCTTCCTTTGGCCTCGCAGCCCCTAGGCGCCTTCTCTACCTCCGTCCTAGTCTTGCGACCTGCCCTGTTCCGATCGCGCACGTCCCTGACTTGCTAGATCGCCGAAAACGCGTTTTTGCCTCTTGCGGCCGTTTTGGACGATTCAGAAATTCCCCTTCGCTCCCATAACCGCAGGCCGACGGACCTGCTCTGATACCATGAGAATGAAGAGAGGTTCACAATGCAAGTTGAATAACTAAAAACGGTGAATTGTGGAGGAAGAATAAAACAAAACTGTCATGGCCACAAGTAAAAGGTTTCGACACCAAGTGTCGAGATTGAACAGAAACGAAGAGCAGGGAGTGAAGCACGAATTTTGTGCTTCGCTCGTCGCTCGGCCGGGCAGCGAGGCCTGCCGGCCGAGCGAGCTCGCTCTCGCTAGTCGAGGGCGAATCTCGCCCCTAGACCGAATTCTCGGTCAACTGCCCACACGGGCTTTCCTAGCCTACGTCATGCAAGAATCTAGGACTAGTCTAGGTCTCTTTGCAAAACCATCAAGTATATCCCTACAGAGTCAAAGCCTAATCTAGGTTTGGTAACACCTAGTGCCCATGTGAACGAATGGAGCATNCGTGCTTCGCTCGTCGCTCGGCCGGGCAGCGAGGCCTGCCGGCCGAGCGAGCTCGCTCTCGCTAGTCGAGGGCGAATCTCGCCCCTAGACCGAATTCTCGGTCAACTGCCCACACGGGCTTTCCTAGCCTACGTCATGCAAGAATCTAGGACTAGTCTAGGTCTCTTTGCAAAACCATCAAGTATATCCCTACAGAGTCTAAGCCTAATGTAGGTTTGGTAACACCTAGTACCCATGTGAACGAATGGAGCATGGGCATGCGACTGAGCTGGAGCCGAGGCACGTGAGTCACGAGCAGCAGCATATGGAGGGTGCTGCGCCTGATGCGTGTGAAGCACGAGCTCATCATGCGTCGTCTCTAGTCTTATGGTCGGCATGCCCTGCGCACTCACGTCCACACAAAAGCAGGATATGTACACGGATTAAGAGCGCTTGCTTCAGCCCGTAAAGCGCCTTGCAAATCCGGCACACCTTCCCCGGCGGCGCGTCCACCCCCTCCGGCACCTCCATGTAGACCTCCTTTTCCAGGTCGCCATTGAGGAACACGGTTTTCACATCCATTTGGTGGACTTCGTAGTCACGCGCCGCCGCCAACGAGAGGATGGAGAGAATGGAGGCAAACCTTTGCCATCGGCGCAAAGGTTTCATCGTAGTGTTCACCCTTTCGCTGGGCGTACCCCTTCGCGACCAGCCACGCCTTGTACCACTCCACCTTCCCCTCCTCGGTGAGCTTCTTCTTGAAGATCCAGTTGGAGCCGATGATTTTCGTGCTCTCTAGCATATCAATCAGCTGCCAAGTGCCGTTCTCTTCATGGGAGGCGAGCTCAGATTTTATAGCTTCCTCCCACTCAGCCTCATCCTTCTGCTACAATGCCTCCTTAACGGTCTCGGGCTCCTCTTGCACAAAGAACGCTCAAGCGAACCCAGCCCAGATGCCCTCTGCGGCAGCATACCTCTTTGCCATCCTCTTTGCACGTCCACTTCTCGGAGGCTACTGCTGTTGAGGCTGCTACTGCTGCTATCGTTGCTACTGTTGCTGCTGCCCCCTCGCGGTGCCACTCGCACCGTTGGCCTGCTCCCCCTCTCTCGTGACCGTGGAGATACGGACACACTCCCCACCTCTTCGTTCAGCTCCACTGCTGCCGGCGCTTCGGACTCATTGTCCGACTCGGCTGAATGCAAATCAGCTGCTCCCACATTGCCCAGATGGTTCTCGCCGGCTGGAGCCGATGGGACGTCACCCTCTTTTGCGTCCTCTGCATCTCCCTCTCCAGGAGTGGTAGCCACTCCCCCCGCTTGGAGAGACCCCCGTCCTTGTCCGTCCAACGGCTGTCCTCGTCGAATGTGACATCGTGACTCTTCACAATCTGCTGCCTCCACGGGTGGAAGAGCCGGTACGCCTTGCTCCTGCTCTCATACCCGAAGAAGATGCACCGGCGAGTCCGCGTGTCTAGCTTACCCCGCCCCTCCCGTGCTTGCACAACAGTATGTACAACACATCCAAACGTGCATAGGTGAGCCACAGTTGGCTTCCTCCTGCTCCACACTTCTTGTGGCGTCTTCCACATCTTAGACTCTGCGTCTTTTAGCGGCTTTGTCGGCATCAGGTTCATGATGTACACCGTTGTCCGTGCCGCCTTGCCCCAGTACCGCTGCGCGAGGCCGACATCGCTCAACATGGACCGGACCATGTTGAGGATGGTACGGTTCACCCTCTCGGCGACGCCGTTCTGCTGCGAAGAATGTGGCATAGTTTTTTGCCATGCGACCCCCTTGCTCTTCATCCATGCCAAGAAGCCCTCGTACTCGCCGCCATTGTCACTCCGGAACACCTTCACCTTCAACTCCGTTTGCCGCTCCACAGCCGCCACGAACTCCTGCATACACGACAAGACATCGCTCTTCCTCTTGATGATGTAGAGATAGAGTTTGTGGGTGTGATCATCGATGAAGGTGACGAAGTAGTGCGCCCCACCAATGGAGGACTCGAATGGTCCACACACATCTATGTGCACCACCTCCAACTTTGCCGATGCTCGCGTCCCTTTGCCATCAAACTGTTGCCGCGTCGCCTTGCCGACCACGCATGGCTCGCACACGGCATCCTTGGCTGCGTCGAGGCTCTTGACCTCAAGACCCCGCACCACTTCCTTCTTTTCCATGTCCCTCATAGTTGAGGGAGCGATGTGGCATTGGCGAAGACGCCATAGGTCCAGGTCTCCATCGTACTTCTTCGCGAGGTGGGCAACGTCGGACCCCGTCCGGGTGCCGAGGATCTTTGCACGTAGCAGGTGCAAGTCGTCCTCTCGCTTTCCACGTGCAATCATCTCCCCATCCCCCTCCTTCCGGATGATGGTCTCCTTCTTGTTGAAGAGCACCTCGAGCCCCTTGTCGGTAAGGTGACTCACTGACAGCAGATTTGCCCCAAAGTTGGACATGTGGAGCATGTCGTGAATTGTGCTCGTGACAGCCTCCCCGTCCACATCCACCTCGATGCGAACGTTGCCTTCTCTGGCAGCCAACTCTGTTTTGTCGTTGGCCACCGTCATGCGCCGTTCCGAGGCGCCATAGGTGACGAATGCCGCCCGCTTGCATTGCGTGTGGCGGCCCGATCCGGAGTCAATCACGGAGACTCCTGGATCTGTCAAGTCGGTGGACTCCTTCGCCATCATTACGCGGTCGTCCTTCTTTTCAGCTTTCCCCGGCTGGTCCGACTTCCTGTTGGGGCAATTGCGTGCGTAGTGGCCTTCTTTGCCACACATCTAGCACTCCCCCTTCTTGTCACCTTTCTTGGTGCCCTACTTGGCACCCTTCCCCTCCTTGCCTCCCCCTGCACCTTGAGAGCGGACGACATAGGCGGAACTTGATGTTGCCCCACTCTCTCTCTCCCACCACGCTGCATCCATTCATTGCATACGTACTCAGCCACCTTCGGGCACTTCAGCTCATCGGCGGACCAGCCGCCTACGACGGTGATCATGGGACTCCAACTGTCCGTAAAGGCCAGGAGGAGGATCATGGCTTGCAGCTGAGGGTCGACCTTCCACCCGGTGGCTACACACTCAGCAGTCAGGGACTCAATCTGTTGTAGGATCTCCATGATGTCGTCGCCTTCATTGGCTCGGAGGGTGACGAGCCTCTTGAAGACGAAGAACTGGTTAGCAAGGTTGGTATACTAGTAGATGGTGCAGAGCTTCTTCCACGCCTCCGCGGCCTCCATGCATCCTTGAATGAGGGAGCGCTGCATCGGAGCAAGCGCATACACCAACAAAGCAAGTACCTTCTTATTGCGCTTCTTGTACGCTTCCACTTCCTCCGGCGTCGCGGTATCTAGAGGGGTCGTTTCTTTACCGTTGACCAGATCAAGCAGGCCCTTGTCATCGAGGAAGACCTCAAATTCCCACCTCCACAAGTGGAAGCCAAGTCCGTCAAACTTCGAGATGCCGATGCTCTCTTGCTTGGTCAGTGCCATGGCGCGTGGTAGTAGCATGAACGTTGTAGAGCTAGGGTCCTTCTAGGCACGTGGACCCATAACCCTTTGTTGGCACTAGTGGGTGTGCAGGAACCCTCAAGGATGCCTAGCTCTCACTGATGCACGCTACCAGTGCTTTGAGGGCAGTCAATGGACACCTTTGGTTAAGAGTGTGGAGCACAAGGATCACGGATGTGAGTGGATAGAACACGTCGCATTCAGTAGAACTTAATCGAAACACGTTTTTGTTAGTTAGCATAGTGAGATTACATCAGATCCTTACAACCTGTGATCTAAGCTTTTCAACGCATCCAAACACGCCCAAATTGGAGCAGTAGACCACTGCTACGGCCGTCGAAGTAACCCTTGGTGGAGCCGTCCACCTTGCCTTGCACGCTAGGCAACGGGAGGCGCTTCGACGATGACCCGTCGAAGTGCCTTTCCTCACCCAGAAGTCAAAGAGAAGTTCACCCTGGTCAAGGAGGTCCTTATGGTTACCTCATTCATGCCCTTGGTTCATTTGGAGCCCATTGGAGTCGAACTCGGATCACTGGCGGTGGATTATCCCGCCACCCATGGCGGGTACCAGATTCCACCCGCCCAACACCCGATTTTCGGGCTAGGCTAACTTTCTGAATCCTCACTCAAATCGAGCGATTCAAAGCTTGATATTTCATGGAAAAATCCAAGGAACCCAAATCTTAAGGTGTTCGACCACTCACCAGTGGTCGAAACAGGGAGTACGATCAACGGCATTCATGGCAAGGGGCACACCATGTCAACAGGAGTATGAACACGCGAGTGACCCTTGACTGTCCACACACACACACACACACACACACACACACACATACATACACACACACACATACACACACACACATACACACAAACATACACACACACACACACACACAAGTACACACACACACATACACACACACACACACACACACACACACACACATACATACATACACACACACACATACACACACACACATACACACAAACATACACACACACACACACACACAAGTACACACACACACACATACACACACACACACACACACTATCACTGTAGGTGATTGATATGGAATAAGACTCTGGGATGTAGCATCGTCGTGTGCCAGATGGGTAAACACTTCTGATTGATCAGCCAAGTGCAATAGTGACGTGCAGTGTCCATCCTTGGCATGTATGAGAGAACAGAAGCTGCAATCGGCACATCTTGCTTGCTTCTCTCTTAGAGAAACATGGGCAATATGCGGTAGAGTGCATGCACACACATACCCTAGTGGACGATGTGGTTGGCTGTTTCTAGGCTTTTGATGCTTGATTCGGGCTCTTGCTTGGTGTGACCGGGTTGCTGATCCTACGCGTCCACACGTCTGGTTTATTCCATTGTGTAAGAAACCGTTGTCGGCTCACTACCAACAGGTCTGGTTTGATCCCGGGTTGGCGGCCGGGCCCCACGCGATCCTTTCACATGGGTGGCCCGGGTTGTCGGCTCCTTTCACCTCGCTTGCTCGTTACTTTCACTACTGACTCTCGTGTTCTCTCCTGTATGTTTTTTCAAGTGCCTCTTGCTCCATCGATTGCGTATGTGCTTCTACTCCCTACTTGCCACATAGCCTAGGCTAAGCACTCATCACTTACTAGAGCAACGCTTGCCACGCAAGTTGCTCATCATCACTTGTGGTGTCAGCACTCTGTTGATGGAGTCATTTAACCATCATGTCCTTTGTGGTCTGCGTTGTGACAAGTTTTACTTTGTGCCCTTGTTTGAACTGTGGCCCGTCACTAGTGTCGCAGTGCATGTGCATGTTGCTCCCTCGCTTTACCCTCAGTACACATACTTGCTCCATCGCCGCCTATGTCACGTGCATACAGCTGCCATCCACAGCCTCTTGCGTCATGAGCCTGCCGTTGGTCTTGAACCTAACACATACCTTGTGCCATGCATTCTTGAATGCCTTGATTTTGCACAAGGCAAGATTCATCGCCCGTCCTTCCCAACGTTTGAATCTCGCACACTTCATCCACTTACCCTTGTCCACGTGGATGTCATGGGTTCTCTCCCTGATGAGTTTCTGGGGGACTTCAAATGGTGTGTGTTGTGTCTTACGGATGAGTCTCATTATTTTTGTGGATGTGTGTCCTTTACCAGAAAAAGCAATGTCGGGTCCACAATCAACTCTTGGCTTGTCCGAGCAAAGTGGCTTGCCAACGCATGCTCTTAGCGTTTCACTCCAATTATGGCAGGGAGTTTATGGGCCCCACATCTCTCTTCCTTCAGTCCAAAAGAGTGTATTTGGAGCTCTTTGCTGTATGTTTACCCTACACAATGGAGTGTTGCAACGGTGGAACCGCACTCTGGCTGACGGTGTTTACACTCTTCTTTTTGAGTCTGGTCTCCTTCCGCTGTTTTCATTTGAGACCATGTCCTACATGACATGGGTGTTGAACCCTGTTCCCCAGAGTCTGCTGTCTCGTCATGTCATGCCATTTGAGCGGCGCCGCACTCGTGTCTTGGGTAGCATCGCCTGCGTTTAGCTCCCTAAGCTCTCTCCTCGCGATCTTCTGTGTCCCTTCCTTGGTGTTTCCTCTAAGTTAAAGGCCCTTTGCTTCTGGGACCCTGAACGTGGTCAGGTTTTTGATTTTCACAATGCTCTCTTCTTTGATAGCACTTTATCTCTTGACGTTTTTTGTCCTGTCCCGTCGCTTCTGTCCTTCTCTATACCAAGGGGAGATAGTATCTTTGTAGTGGCCTTCGGTAGTGACTATGCTCGGTTTCCCTACGGACAAGCATCATCGCCCAGCACATCTGCATCATTGCCTATATCATCCCCTGCGACGTCTATGTCATTGGCTGATTGACATCCTTCTACATCTATGTAATTGCCTGCATCGTCCTCTGTTGCATGTGTGTCGTTGCCTACATCATCCACTGTCTCTTTTGCACTATCGCCTACATCGTCCCCTGTCGCACCTGCGTTGCTGCATGTCGTATCCATGTAGAAGCCTGCATCATTGCGTACCGCATCAATATCTTCGTCACCTACGTCATCTTCTGCTACGTCACTGTCGGTGCCCGCACCATCATCTGCATTGCATGTTGTAGTCTCATCTATAGCTGACCTATTCGTACCCTCGCAGCCTCCTGTGTCATCGCCGCTCATTCGCTTTCCTGGCTGTCATCCCCGGCCCTTGCATTGTGCGACTCACTATGCCCCACCTGCCAGTCGCAGTGTCTCACTTGGCCCCTCCAGACCCGTGCGGTCTATCCATCCAACCGACTGTGATGTCGTTGGCCCCACACATCCTACTCTTGCCTATGGTCTTGACGCTCTCGGCTCGGCGGTGGTTGTGGTGCAGCCT
This sequence comes from Penium margaritaceum, assembly GCA_023375785.1. Classification (NCBI taxonomy): domain Eukaryota; kingdom Viridiplantae; phylum Streptophyta; class Zygnematophyceae; order Desmidiales; family Peniaceae; genus Penium; species Penium margaritaceum. Next base: position 89,767 of record SZWC01003397.1, read on the forward strand.
AACACCGTGCTTGGATACTCTTTCATCGCTCATGAGTTCCACCATGCTATTACGACTGCTGAGTCTAGTTGGCCGGTGCTAGATCCCTCACTTGTCACTGCACTCACTACAAGTGGCACCACGACACGTGTACCCGAACCAAACATCGTGCAACAAGCTCTCTCTGCTTTCGATGCAACACTCTGGGAGCAGGCTATACGTGAGGAGCTAGCTTCGATTTAGGAGCATGGGGTTTATGAGAAGGCAAATCTCTCGCCCAATCGTAAGGCCATAGCAGCTTGTTAGGTGTTTTGAAGGAAAGAGAGGCATAATGGATCAGTGGAACGGTACAGGGCTCGTCCTACGGCCAAGAGATTCTCCCAGGTGCCTAGTGTGGACTTTGATGGCGTCTTTGTACCTGTTGGAAAGTGCATGACTACAAAGGCGTTGTTGAGTGAGGTGGCATAGCACCACAAGATGGACATGAAAAAATATCTTTTTCTTTTTGAGGAAGAGATCTATCTTGTCTAGCCTCCAGGGTTTGAGAACGGCACAAACTGGGTCTGACGCCTCTGAAAAGTCTTGCATGGCCTTAAGCAATCTCCCTGATGTTTGGACCTTAAGATCTTCGCTACCTTGGAGCGAGGAGCGTATCACCGCAGCCTAGTTGAGCCAACTCTCTTTGTGAGCACTTTCTCTACTCCCTTCGTCGCAGACTTGGTCCATGTAGACAACCTCTTGACCGCGTCTCCTGACTCTTTAGCTGTCCAGGTTGTGAAAGACCTCCAGTCTGTGTACAAAATGAAGGATCTTGGTCCAACTTGCGTCTTCTTGAGCATGGAGATTGAGCGTGACCGCCAGAGTTTCATACAACATGTGCATCGGGCTGGTTACGTCACAACGTCGGAGGAGCATTTTGTCGACTCGTTCATCCATGCCTATGACACCTGTAGGACGAAGGATTCTCACGTCCCCTCTTCATCCACGTCTATGATGCTCGTTTGAAAGAGGCTTCTCACGTCAGCAGGCCCAGCTCGTCTGGAGGAGCCCGTCGATATTGCGACGTACCTCAGAGTCCTTGGCTCCTTTATGTTCCTTCGGACCACGATGACCCAAGCCCCCAATGCGACATACTCATCCTCATCTTCAGATATTCTAGAAACCCGTAGGACTGCCGCCTTCTAGCAATCTGTTATTTTGGAGCTTGCAACTGGGTTGGTCTATCTTCCACCGGTTGGTTGGACTTGTATGTTCCTGCGCATGCATGGAGGTGAGACTGTTGTGATTTGCGACGTTCCTTTCGACCTGTACAGTTTACCGTGACCACTCGGCCATGTCCATGCACGTGCAAATCCCTGATGCGGACCCGGGTGGTACCGGTGCGTCGTCTGGTGGTGGACTACCAGCTTGGAGCTGACCGAAGACCGTCCCAGAGTTTTGGACGCTGCCTAGGTTCTCCTGCAGTTTTTTCTATAGCACGTAGGATTTTATCGGTGGACCTACAGTGGTCCCGATTTGCATGTTTTTGCATTTTGTGACCTCCGTTGATGTCAAATGCATGCATGTGACTAGTCGTAAAGAACAGCTTATGATTCTGCATGTCTAGGTTCAGACGGAATAGCGTTCTGACATGCCTACGCTGAGTTATGGCCAAAACAATGGTTTTGGGCCAGTTTTAGGACAGACCTTGTGCTGTTGCGTGCGACACCCGCCGTGCGCCGCGGCAGGTACTTATGCCATAGACCTGTCATTTGTCATTCCTCTCTGCAAATGCTATTGAAGCATTCTGACACTTTTCCTTGTGTCTCCTAGCCAGACCCTTGCCGTTGTGTGCACGACTTGTGACTGTCGTCACCGTCTGACCAGGCATTGATGCCTAGTCAGCGGCTGTGTCGCTAGGAAGCTTCCACGCATCTTCTCATGGTATCAAAGCAGCGAGACCTCTCTTGTTGAGCTGCGCCACAGAGACGCAGCACCGGCAGCAGCAGTGAGAGTTACCGTTGTATTCTGGGACTCGTTGCAACCGTTTTCAGTAGCGACAGCATCACGTAGTCCCCACCATCTCACCGGGTGAGCTGCGGCATTTACTAGCTCCAGCAGCTAAGCCGAGCAGCAGCAGCAGCACCGGGTGGCAGCAGCAACCATGTCTGGCTGGGCACTCTGAAACAAAATAGAAGCAACGCGTAGTGGCGGCCCGCAGCAGCAGCTCGTAGCGCGAAGCGGTGGCTGCGAGCAGCAGCTGTGCGTAGCGGTAGCAGCAACGAGTAGCGACAGCGGCAGCAAGCAGCACCAGTGGCAGCAACGGTCGTGCGCAGCAGCAGCAGCAACTATAGTGCTAGTAACAATAGCAAGAGTAGCAGCATTGCAGCAGTAGCAGCAGCATTGCTGCAGCAGCAGCAGCTACAACAGTAGAGAAGCAGCAGTAGCGGCCACAATGGCAACAGTATTATGCAATAGTAGTCACGACTGCTGTGCTGTGCAGCAGTGCTGCATGAAACTGCGCACCGAAGCTACTGCGCAGCTGCACAGACTGTATGCAGCTACGCAGATTCTACGCAGCTGCACAGTTGCGCAGCCACGCAAGGGGGGTGATGAGGTCCCCCCCTCCCACCGATGCATGACTCCCACACACAAAAAAGTTCTGATGTCAGCATTTTCCTTGCTGACATCATCAGGTCCGTGCTGACATCAGCAAACCCCTACTGACATCAACACTTGCCTGGGTCGGAAAGTCAAAAATTGCCAGCATTTTAGCTCCTTGAGAACCCCTGCCGGTTCTGAAATCCGACCGGTTTGATGTCCCTATCCATAATGAGCGCTAACATGGCTCTGACGGGTGACAAGGACAAAGGACCACCAGATCCCTCTTCCTCCTCCTCAGGGGTCATGAGCCCACACTCGCAAGCCATTGCAGACTTGCGGAGTTTTCACCATGATATTCGTCTTCAGCAGCAGCAACAGACTGACGCCATCCGTGCGCTCACTGATCTTATTCGTGGTCAGTCCAAATCCCCATAGCAGACACCCGAGGGAGTCAGCGGTGCCATACCTTGTGCACAGCAGTCAACATCTAGACCGAGGAGAGCAGCAGGACACGACTCGCCACTTTTTGATCCTCTGGATGAGGACCCCGACATGCCAGGCATAGAGGATCACACCCATGAGAGCGGGATTTGCGTGCTTCAGGAGTGTCTCCGCCAGCTTTAGAAACGTTCCGGTTCTCTGTTCCCGGAGATCCGATCCTCGCCTGAGCCCTATCTCAGCAAATTTCCTCATCCCGGTGTCTTTCCCATCCCTCGTCCTTCCCAGCCTATGGCTGCTCTCCCCACAGAATGGCAACCCAAGGACTTCAAGACACTGCCCCCACGCTACGTCAGCGAGGACGGCTTTGACTGCTGGGAGACTCTCTTCCAGGTTTGGGCCACTTCAGAGGGGATATGCCCCTACTAACACAGTCCGTACCAGGTTACGGACCGCACTCAGGTGCTGACAGCGGCTCGGGTGATGCGCGGACTCCTTTACGCAACGCCGTGCGAGAATGTCATGGACTTTTGCCCTTTCCTTAGAGAGGTCGGCACGGGCGAGGGTACTGATCCACGTGGGGGCTGGGACCTGGCACTATCCCTGTTTGTTGCAGAGACGCACGCCACCCGCGCGGCTCACATTCGTGCCTTTCACTCCCTTCGTCAGGGACCTGCTGAGCCCACAGCCGATTACTTGTGGCGTGCCATGCGCATTTACACGTGCCTCGGGACTTCAGGAGGTACACATCTCTGGGTGCTTCGCACGCTCATGATCAGAGTTTGTCTTGAACACGCAGACATCTCCTCGGGGTACAGCGACACCGTGCTTGAGCCCTTCTCCACCTCACTTCAGCTCCTTCCTTGTGCGCATCAGCCTTTCCTCCAGGTGACTTCTGCCCGCGAAGGAGCCATGACCCATCAGGCGAGTCCCCTCGCTGCAGCGGTCATCGCGTCGCCGCCGACGCCCCTCTTACAATCCACTTCTTCATCCTCTGGCAGACCCTCCTCTTCCCCCTCCACCCTGACTATCCTGACTCAGATGTAGGGTGTGGCAGCCATGGCACAAGGGAAGAAGGGTAAGAAGAAGCGTGGTTCGGCTCAGCAGCAGTCGCAGCATCAGCAGTCATCTGGCGGTAGCAGTGGACGTACTGTCCACTACTACAACCGTGGATGCGCTCATCGCTACACCGAGTGCCAGCACCCGCTTGACTGGGCGTGGATCACTCGCGGTCTTCAGGCTGCACACGTGCAGCGGGCCGCGTCGAGCAGCACAGCCTCTGGTCGTGCGGCGACCACAACTGCAGCGGTTCCTGCTTCCCCACTGGCGAGCAGTGGCGACTCGGACCTGCGTGAACGCACCATCGCTGAGCTCCAACACCTCCTGGCACTTCGCTTTCAGGTAGGTGCGAGTGTGGTGTCACAACCAGCTGGTTCACAGACTATTTGCTCGTCTGTTCTCGTCGCTCATGATGACTCGTGTGGGGGGGCACAGCTGGCATGTGATGTTTATGGGCCTGATAGTACCGATTGGATTTATGAGTCTCACCTCTATGCTCTTCATTGTTCCTCCTCACCTGTTGCTCAGCGCCTGTCTGAGGCCGAGTGTTCCATTGTCCGTTGTACAGTGACGCCCACCGGTCGTGATCCCTATGGCTCTTGGATCATCGATTCTGGTGCCACTCATTACATGACCTATCGTCGTACTGACTTCGGTGTTCTCAACCCTGTTGCGTCTGTTCGCTACGCTCACAAAAGCGATGGTCAGTCCTTGCTGGTCCACGGTGTTGGGGTTGTGAGCTTCAATGGTGTGTCTGGCCCGCTGTATCTTTCTAAGGTGCTTTTTCTGCCTGACCTTGAGCTCAGCTTGCTTTCTGTGCGTGCCTGCAAAATGATAGGAATCTCTGTGGAGCACAATGCAGACTCTGCGACTGTGATAGCTATTGATACTCGCACTGTTGTCCTTTGTGCCTCTGTTGTGGATGATCTGTATGGTGTTTCTCGGATTTCTTCTTCTTCTTGCTCACCCTTTCCTCCTGTTCGTGTGTTTGTCACTGGTGTTCAGGCTGCTGAGCACCAGCGACTACTACATCATCGCCTGTATCATGTGGGCTCTGACACTGTGTCGAAGCTCATTCGGACACAGCCCGCACTCGGTTTTGACACGGCTTCTTTCAAGAAGCCGTCGAAGAACGATTGTTTATTCTAAGCTCAGGGTAAGATGCATCGTTGCATCTACCCTGACTCCCGTTCTCGCGCACCTTGCCCTCTCGAGTTGGTCCATTTGGAGCTTCTCGGTCCTCTTCTTGTCGAGTCTCTGTCTGATCGGGGCCGACACGTCCTGACCTTGACTGATGACTTCACCCGGATGCGGTGAGCTATGTTATTCCTGAGTCACGTGGCCTGAGGCTCCGGTCTAGAAAACAGCGCCGACACAATGGCAACTGCCGACCGTCCAAGGGAATTTCACCCAAGGATCACGATCACCCCCAAGGAATTAACTATGCCTCTGGTGAGACCTAGTTACCCAGGTGCTTTCGCTCAAGGTCTTAGGGGCTCCCGTCCTCTAAGCCTTCTTCTTCCTTGGTATGAGAGCCCAACAAATTAAGTCAGCACTCTCACACGAGCAAGATTACAACCACCTTAGCAGTTCATATCAAGCTCAGTCTCAAGCGCACAGCTCAAACAAGAGACATCAAGTGAAGGAGTAGTTGAGACAATGGCAAGTACAAGGCATAAATAGCTGAGGAGTGCCTTTGGCAGCCAAAGCGAGCGCGCCTCGGCTAACCCGAAGCGCGCGCGCCTCGGCCGATGTCACTCCTTAAATTAAGGAGGTCATCCCCTCAATCAGGGAAGACATCCCCTGATCCAAGGCACATCTTGCATCTTCCAATCCGATCGTTGGATCAGCCCGAAACTTGGATAGCTGACAGTTTGACACCTGCTCTTTCCATCGGTACGGTCAGATTGACAATCTGAATAGCCATCATCAGAAAAAACCCAGGGGACATATCCTTGAACAAGGACAGTGCATGCCTGGTCTGTTGGACCGGACCCAGGGGACTTGCTCCACATGAGCAGTGCATGCCTGGTCCGTCCACTACTTGCCAATTCTGGAGACTAGTGGCCAAGGGGCATTCAAATAACAACAATCTCTCCCTTGCACCTCTGGCCACTTGTCCTGTCTTCAGTCTTCGTCACTTACGCTCTTCATGCTGATACCCTGTCTTCCTGCAAGGTGGAGTTCTCGGTGAAGGGGTTTTGTCAGCATGTCTGCCCGGTTGAGCTTGGACGCAACGTGCTCCAGCTCCAGCACTCCCTTAGCGACCAGGTCGCGACTGAAGTGGTACCGAACTTCGATGTTTTTTGTCCTCCGCATCAAGGTGCCATTTTTGAACATGTTGATAGCAGACTTGTTGTCCACCTTGACCACCGTTGCGGCCGATTAAGGTGCTCGTATCTCTTAGAGAAGGCTACGCAGCCACATTGTCTCCTTGCACGCTTCTGCTAGAGCGATGTACTCTGCTTCGGCAGTGGAGAGGGAGACGCAGTCCTGCTTACGGCTTGCCCATGACACGGCTCCTCCGTTCAGCATGCACACGTAGCCCGACGTGGACTTGCGGTAGTCGACATTCCCGGTCCAATCTGCATCGGTATACACCATGAGCCGCAAGGATTCCGACTGTGGCACCCCACCGTACTGGATGTCCAAGTCCCGCGTGCCCTTCAGGTAGCGAAAGATCCGCTTCACTGCTTGCCAGTGTTGTGGCCCAGGGTTGGCCACATACCTGCTCACCTGCCCCACAGCGTGGCAGATGTTGGGGCGAGTCGCGACCATCGCGTACATTAGACTGCCCACAGCAGACTGATATGGCACTCCTGCCATGTCGACCTGCTCTGCTTTATTGGTAGGAGCGGCACTTGAGGTGAGGATGCAATCTGCTGCCATGGGGGTCATGACGAGTTTGCAGTCCTCCATGTCGTACCGCTTCAGGATGTGATCAATGTATTTGGTCTGGCTGAGCCTGATGGTGCTGGCTGAGCGATCCCGCGTAACACTGATGTCTAGGTAGTACTCAAGAGGTCCCAGGTCTTTCATCTGGAACTGGCTGCTCAGCCGCATCTTGATGTTCTTCAGCAGCTTTGTCGATGATGCGCAGATGATGAGGTCATCGACGTAAAGAGCCACCAAGACGAGGCCATCCTCGTCCTCTCGTACGTACATACTGAGGTCGTTCTCGCAGTGACCGTACCCGGACCCCTCCATGAAGGCGTCCATCTCCTTGTACCAGCACCTCGGGGCCTATTTCAGCCCATACAATGACTTGTCGAGCTTGCAAACTTTTCCGGGTGGTGCATCCACCCCCTCAGGCACCTCCATCAGGACTTCTTTGTCAAGCTTTCCGGAGAGAAATGCAGTCTTGACATCCATCTGGTGAGCCTCTAAGTTCTTGGCTGCTGCTGTTGCGAGGAGAGACCGGATCGTTGCAAAGGTGACGACGGGCGCGTACGTCTCATCGTACTCGCTCCCCGGCCGCTGCGCAAAACCCTTGGCCACCAACCGCGCCTTGTGGTAGTCGATGGTCCCATCCTGCTTCAGATTCTTGACCATGACCCACTTGCACCCTACAACGTGAGCGCCAGCGGGCCGGTCCACCAGCTTCCATGTCCTGTTCTCCTTCTGCGAGGCCAACTCACTTTCGATGGCGGCCTTCCACTTGGCCCCATCCGGTAGAGCAAGTGCTTCTGCCACTGTGGACGGCTCTCCCTGAGCCACGAAGGCATAACTCAGACCAGTCCACTCACCAGTTGTAGCATCATACTCTCGTGGTGGGATAGATAAGCGCGAGCTGCGTCTTACTGCCTGATGCTGCGACGGCTGCTGCTGCTACTCCTGCTGCTGCTGCTCTTTCTGCTCTGGTTCTCTTACCACAGACTCTCCCTCAGTGGAAGAGTCCTCATCATCAGAGGAGGAGGAATCTGAATCAACATCAGAGTCCTCTGTTGCGGCTCTCCCTGAAGCTACCACTCCTCTTGCCTCTGTTGCCTTGTTGTTGCTCCACCCCTGTGGCGCCTCATCGCCTGTCTCCAGTAAAACCAGCCATTCACCCGGTTTGGGCACTGGCTCGTCCTTGAACTGCTACTCTGCTCCTACGACAGCCTCGTTGAAGTCCACGTCTTTACTACGAATCACTTTGTTGCCTTGTAGGTCCCAGAGCCTGTAAGAGCGTTGGGCACTGTCATACCCCAAGAGCAGACATTTCTTGGCCTGCGGATCCAGCTTACTGGCACCCTCCCTCGTCAGCTTCTTGGCATAGGCCTGGCAGCCAAACACTCGCAGATGTGAGACATCTGGTTTCTTGCCCGACCATGCCTCTTGTGGGGTCATCGGCGGCAGCTTCTTTTTCCC
>SZWC01003398.1:64544-83514 GCA_023375785.1 Penium margaritaceum
GCCCAGCTGCACAAAGACAGGCGTGCAAACTTTTGCACCTGATCTAGAAGACCAGCTAAATGCTCAGCCTTGGATCTGACATGAAACTCCTGGTGACCTTGATGATTGAACAGAGATTCAAGATGTATGCTTTTGAACCAAAAGGTAAGAATTCTGTCATGCCGTGGACCGCTGTCTGTGATGGGAGTGGTGATGTGAAGGATTGCATCAAGACCAGGTCTATGTTCTCTAATCTTCCATCATGAATTCTGGTGGATGTTCTCAGCAAGCAAGGTGAGTGGCTGATGAGGCGGATTTAGTGTCTTGCCCTCGAATGGGGGCTGGTGGTGTATCATTTGTAGGTCCCATGTTGTTTCATGTTTCTGCACATTGAAAACACATCACTCCTGTCTTGTGAGTTCCTCTGCAGGTTTGCGTCCAGCGCTTTGGCACGGCAATGTCGACTCAAGATTGCACAGTGTACTACCCAACTCAACGGGATGACACATGTGACAAAATCATGAAAACTAGCGACCTCGCGGCCACGGAATTTTTCCGACTAAATCCGGGGATCTTCTGCAACAAACTTGGGAAATCTACAGTAGATACTGCTGGTCAACAGGCAAGTGCAGGTCTTAGGCTTTGTCATCCCGCAGCCTTCATGTGCCAGTGGAAGGCTGAAGACGCACAGTCCTTATTTGTAAGCATGTTGTGTTTTCCTCGTTGTGATTATGTCATCGCCGGCATTCATTCTGGTGCTGGCTATCCACTGCACAACAGTGCATGTATCCAATTCTTTGATTGTGCAGAAATGATCCTCCCATCTGTGGCATGGAGTTGCAGGTGTGCATTGCTGCAAGTTCAATATCTCTGCGCCAGTGTCAGCAAGGAAGCACCCAATATACAGTGAGGCTGGGGGACTCTTTGATGGATATGAGAGTGCCAGAAAGTGACAAAAATAGGTTGCTCGATAAAACTCATCTGGCTGACAGTTTCATAGAGGATGTTTAACAGGTTCTAACGCACTTTATGGAACTCGATTTGGAGTCCGTTTGAGTGAGATATGGATTTCCAAAGTTTGGAGATCATGGGTGGGGTTCAAGTGACGACCTGAGCACTTTGAGCTCAAAAGGCGGCAGGATTATTGGCCAGGACTGCTGAGAGCGGCTTTCAAGGAGAAAAGACGGCGAGAAGACGTCCAATAGACTTCAAGGAAGGACCAGTCCATGATTATTAGCAGTGCAGGCCGTGCAAGACATAATTCTCTTGTGTGACAAGGTGACTGCCGCTCATCCCACTAGGCTAGGAGTATGCTAGAGGGTGAGCTTTGACAGAGTGGATCTCAGTGCTCCCTTAGTCAAATGAGGCATATAAGGGCTTGTTAGAAAGCTGTGATGATGAACTTTCTCACTCAAGAGTCGATTCAGACATTCGCGTTCTCTGCAGACCTACATTTGCTTCCGTAATTTCTGTCTGTGCAACCTGAACCTCCCTCTCACGAACAGTTGTTCCTGCCAAGGCGGCTCTTAGTGAGCCTGATCACCTCCCTGAGGGCTGCCCCAGTTTCTATCAGTGGTATCAGAGCTAGAACAAGGCTTTGTCTCATCCTTGAGGCATTCCTTGCACTCTGTTGTGTGAGAGAGCCGTTTGTGGACAAAACGTCGCACTACCATTGTGACATCCGCTTCTGTGGTGGCTGGCGTCAACATCGCCAAGTTCGAAGGCAAGAACTTCTTCAACTGGAGCAACAACATGAAGATGGTGCTGATGGAGAAGGGTCTCTGGAGCCAGGTGGATGAGAAGGAGAAGGAACCAGCAGAAAGCTCCCTCTCCCTTGTCGAGGCCCGTACCTACTGCGANCTCGCCGAACGGCAGCAACTCCTCGTCCGTGGAATTCTCACACCAAAGGAGGTTTGGAAAAAGCTTGAGTCCACTTATGCTTCCAAGTCAATCCTCATGAACATGCAGCTGCGTCGTCCCTTTCACACTGTGAAGATGGATGAGTCCGGATCCATGATTGACTACATCAACATGGTGAAGTCTCTCTCTGACCAGCTTGCTACGATTGAGGACCCTGTCAAGGAGCGTGTGCTCATGCTAACCATCCCTTCTGGTCTTCCTAGCAGCTACACTCCTCTCATAGTTGCCCTGGACCAGCGTGGCGACAAGCTCTCCCTCGATGATGTGGAGGAGAGCCTGCTGTTTGAGGAGGAGCGGCGCAAGGGAGAAGAGGGCGGAAGCGGACTGGACGTCGCTCTCATCACCAACTTTGGTCATGGGGGCGGTGCTACACCAACCAGGAGCAACGGCGGAGGAGGAAAAAAGAAGGGGAACTGCCACTACTGCAAGAAGCCGGGCCATTGGGCGCGCGAATGCCGGAAGAAGAAAGCGGACCTTGCGGCTGGAGTGGGAGCAGGAAAGCAGTCCGATGCTTCCGCAAACGCAGCAGCTTGGGAGAGTGGATTTGTGACCACTATCCGGGTCCTACACGTCTCCGACACCACCGCCCTGTTCTGGATCATCGACTCGAGAGACACCCCACACATGACGTGTCGCCAGGAGTGGTTCGTCGTCTACAACGTCATCGAGCCTCGTCGGGTGTACATGGGGGATAACCATGTGCAAATGGCGGTTGGGGAGGGTGAGATTGTCTTTTGTGCTCCCGTTGAGGGCAAGCACGTGGAACGTCGTGTGAAGGGGGTGCTCCATGTTCCGGGGCAGGCAGCTAACCTCCTCTCTGTCTCATCTCTCATCTCCGAAGGCATGCAGGTTTGCTTCGAGAATGGTGGCTGCACCATCTCTGCAAGTGCGGGGCGTGTACTTGCAAAAGCGGACAGGGAGGACGGTCTTTAGCGCCTCTACGTGGCATCAGAGAAGGAAGCCGACTCAGCGTTCGCAGCGAGAGAGGGAAAACACGACATCGGCCTGTAGGACCGCCGGCTCGGTCACCTCGGCTTTGGCGCCATCATCTCCATGCAGCAGATGGTCCGTGGCCTAGAGCTCAAGGGGGTGAAGCAGCCTGGTGCATCGGCTTGTGAGAGTTGCATCGAAGGGAAGCAAGCCCGCTCTCCTTTCACACAGGAAGGGAAGGGCGCGACTGAGCTTCTCTCACTCGTTCACTCTGATTTGTGCGGTCCCATGCCATCACAATCCTTGTCCGGCATGTTGTACATTGTCACGTTCATTGATGACAAGTCGAGGAAGACGTGGGTGTCGTTCCTGGCTGGAAAGGATGAGTGCTTTGATGCTTTCAAGGTGTGGATTGCTGCTGCACAGAATGAGTGGCAGGCGGTTGAAGGTGCTTCGCACCGATGGTGGAGGAGAGTACCTCTCCAACGACTTCCGCACCTTCCTCAAGCGTCGCGGGATCAAGCACGAGGTCACCCCATCTGGAACACAGCAGCTGAATGGCGTGGCTGAACGCGCGAACCGCACACTCATGGAGCGTGTTCGCAGCATGCTCCAAAACGCGGAGCTCCCGCCAACCTTCTGGGCGGAAGCGGTCAACACTGCCGTGTACCTGAAAAACCGAAGTCCCACGCGCGCGGTGCCACTGATGAAACCGGAGGAGGCGTGGACGGGATGCAAGCCACCAGTGTCACACCTAAAAGTCTTCGGGTGTGGCACACTCGGGCACGTGTCCGCCAGCAGCCGTAACAAGCTGGACGCAAAATCGGTGAAGGCCGCCTTCCTCGGCTATGACACCATGTGATACCGCCTCTACAACCTCGCTGCTCGCAAGATCATCCGCAGCCGCGATGTCGTCTTTCAAGAGGACGTGAAGGGCTGGACTTGGAGCCCTATTACTGCTGTTCCACTTGCTCCCGCACTTGTACGTGAAGTGGGAGAAGTACCGGTAGCAGAAGAGGGCGGTGCGAAAGATGGCGGTGACAGCGGCAACGACAAGGGGGTGGAGGGAACTGAGAAGGAGAAGGAGCCGGCAGTGGAATCTGATGAGGAGAAGCAGCAAAGCAATGCACAGCAGCTGCCACGACGGTCTGCACGTCTCAACAAAGGTACAAAGGACAGTGGGGAGCCGCTGAGGCGATCCGAGCGCCTCGCAAGCAAACAGAGGCCGTTGGAGGAGCTGGTGAACCTGTGCACCGTTCCACCACCAACGGAGTTGTCTGACCTCGAGCTTCTCTTCCTCACAGTCACCGATGACCCAGCCACATTTGGTGAAGCCATGCACAGCGCCAAGGCGGCAGATTGGCATGTCGCAGCAGATGAGGAGTATGGTGCGCTCATGAAGAACGGCACCTGGACTCTCGAGGAGGCTCCACGCGGCAGCCGGGTGATCGGATGCCGGTGGATCTTCAGGTGCAAGCGTGGTGCGGATGGTAAGGTGCTCAGGTACAAAGCACGGCTGGTTGCAAAGGGGTATGCGCAGACTGAGGGTGTGGATTACAATGAGACATTTGCACCTATCGCGAAGTTCCCATCCATCCGAGCGATCCTCGCTCTTGCTGCTGCTATGGACTGGGAGGTGCACCAAATGGATGTGACTTGTGCATTTTTGAATGGTGACCTCGAGGAGGATGTGTACATGGAGCAGCCGGAGGGGTATGTGGTGGAGGGAAAGGCAGATTTGGTGTGCAAGCTTGTGAAGGCCCTCTACGGCCTGAAGCAAGCACCACGAGCATGGTACCACAAGATGGATGAGCAGCTAGCTGGCCTTGGCTTTGTGCGCAGTGAAGCAGACCATGCTGTCTATGGGCGCACAGAAGAGGAAAGCCACATCATCATCTTGCTCTATGTTGATGATCTGCTCATTGCATCTGACTCCAAGTCTCTTTTGGACGATGTGAAGCAGTCCCTTGCTACCAGGTTTGACATGAAAGACATGGGAGAGCTCAGTTACTACCTTGACCTTCAGGTCAAGCGTGACCAGCAGCAGCAGACTTTGGAGTTGTCACAGAGCACGTATGTGAGCGACATCATCAAGCGCTTCAACATGGCAGGAGCGCGCAAAGCAACAACACCACTGGAAGTGGGAGCAAAGCTGAGCATGAAGCAGACTCCCCGCGGCATGCAAGAGATTAGCCGCATGGAAGCAATGCCGTACCAAGCAGCAGTTGGAAGCCTCATGTATGCAGCAGTCCGCACGCGCCTCGACATCAGCCAAGCAGTGGGAGTGTTAAGCAAGTTCTGCGCAAATCCGGGCGTGCCGCATTGGGAGGTGGTCAAGCGCGTGCTGCGCTACCTCGACAGCAGCAGCAACCTTTGCCTCACCTTCAACGGCAACAATAGTCCCATCCTCATCGACTACAGTGACGCAAATTGGGGAGGTGACCTGGACACAAGGAGGTCAACCAGTGGGTTTGTGTTTGTGCTCGGGGGAGGTGCAATCAGTTGGAGGAGCAAGAAGCAAGAGTGTGTCGCCCTCTCCTCCACCAAAGCAGAGTACATCGCCCTGAGTGAAGCAGCAAAGGAAGCCGTGTGGCTGCGTAAGCTGCTAGCAAGCCTTGGACAGAAGCAGACCACAGCGACCACCATCTACTGTGACAACATGAGCGCCATTGCTCTGACCAAGAACGCCGAGTTTCACGCCCGCACCAAGCACATCGACCTGCGGTACTACTTCATCCGTGAGCTCGTGGCGAAGCAGGTGGTGCAGATCAAGTTCTACTCTTCAAGAATGATGTTGGCAAACTTCCTGACCAAGCCGCTGGCAGCGCACCGCTTTCAGCAGCTGAGGGGACAGTGCGGACTTGTGTGATTTTTATTCTCGCAAAGTGGGAGAATGATGGATATGAGAGTGCCAGAAAGTGACAAAAATAGGTTGCTTGATAAAAATCATCTGGCATGACAGTTTCATAGAGGATGTTTGACAGGTTCTAACGCACTTTACAGAACTCGATTTGGAGTCCGTTTGAGGGAGATATGGATTTCCAAAGTTTGGAGATCATGGGTGGGGTTCAAGTGACGACCTGAGCACTTTGAGCACAAAAGGCGGCAGGATTATTGGCCAGGACTGCTGAGAGCGGCCTTCAAGGAGAAAAGACGGCTGGAAGACGTCCAAGAGACTTCAAGGAAGGACCAGTCCATGATTATTAGCAGTGCAGGCCGTGCGAGACATAATTCTCTTGTGTGACAAGGTGACTGCCGCTCATCCCGCTAGGCTAGGAGTGTGCTAGAGGGTGAGCTTTGATAGAGTGGATCTCAGTGCTCCCTTAGCCAAATGAGGCATATAAGGGCTTGTTAGAAAGCTGTGATGATGAACTTTCTCACTCAAGAGTCGATTCAGACATTCGCGTTCTCTGCAAACCTACATTCGCTTCCATAATTTCTGTCTGTGCAACCTGCAACTCCCTCTCACAAACAGTTGTTCCTGCCTAGGCGGCTCTTAGTGAGCCTGATCACCTCCCTGAGGGCTGCCCCAGTTTCCATCACTCTTGCGTCTACCTTGGAGGCAAGTTGGAATCATTGAAACAATTTTCTACTATGAATGGTAGCTGGAGGTGCGTGGATGCAGGACTCTATGTTGGGAAAGTCATCTGCATCCCACTCATTGTCCGCCGACCTCCACCTATGAAAAAGAGCTCCGATGGATCCACGCCAAAGAGCCCCAGTAGATCCACGCCCAAGAGCCCCAGTAGATCTCAGTGAGGTAGAAAATGGTCAAAGCTCCTCTCAACCGTGCCTTGGGTCACTTGCTGCATAGAACATGCAGGCAGCTCTTTCATTTTGTGGGCAACACATGCATGTATGATGTGCACATGTTTGTTGCCACTCGTCATGTCCATGCACTGAATGACTGCATCCACCTCTGGATGTATGGTCCACGTACAGGAGACTAGCAAACAGTTACTGCACACTTTCAGCACATACATTGAGAATTGCTGTGACATGGATTGGTGTAAACACCCATAAACCTCCTGTTCAATCCACCAAGAATATGGGGTAAGGCTGGGTGTCGTTGAAATCGGTCGTTGGACGCTATCGGACAGTTTGTTGCGCATTTTGTTGAAGGACATGTGGAGTCCATTAACTGTGGGCCGCCTAGATCTCATCATCGTCGCCGGTCAGAAGACAAGCGCAGCCAGTCAGATCCTGAGCGTCTCTTCCCGAACGTGGATGCATGTCGAGGTTCCAACTATCGATTTTCGCATGTGATTGGTGGAAACGGAGATTGTTGGGCCGATTCCATTCAGTCATCCGTATTCTGTGTGGGGCCCGCTAGGATTGTTGGAGGAGGGAAGCCTTGAGCTTATCCGGACGGATCGACGAAGAGTGCCGATCTATGCAACTGTACGGCTAAAACTACGCGGACAGGAATCACTGAAATCGATCTTTGAGGAGCCCAACGACCGATTTCAACGACACCCAGCCTCACCCATGATGTCTTCAATTACGCTGCAGACGAGGATTGGATATTGGCTCTAGCTTCATTCTGCAGTGGGAAAGTTGGAGGAACTAAACATCTCAGGAGGTTTAGGGTTCTCTGTCCATGTGAAAAGCTGCATCTAAGCAGTTTTGATCAATGTGGGCTGCTAAAGAAAACCAAGTGAAAATCAGGGACCTTCATTTGCTTTCCTGCACATACCATGGATGTTTTCTGTGTGGAGAAGACAGAAGCGTGTCTCAAGGCTCTTGTACTGGCATGGGTTTGTCTCATGCCAACAAGTACATAGACAGATCCAAAGGTCCATTGGATTTGTTAGAAAACTGCCCATCTGCATGTGTACAATAGGGGCAGAAGTAAGGAAGCATCAAGAGGTATACATACTATTGATAGTTCATGTGTCTTTGTTTCACCCAGAGTGAGACTTCTAGTTGGACCCACAATGATATGAGTTGCTCAATTCCAAAGATGACTGAAGAAGTTGTGGTCGTTCAAAGTTTGTCCAGGTACTTCCGCCTATCCTTTATATTGTTTTCTCTTCCTAAAGAAAAAACGAGAGTTACGATTCTGGAGAATGTTGTAATGAGGGCAATAAAGTTTGTCGCCCCAGGTTTTCAGACTTTCCTATGCGTCTGCTAATGACATAGCCAAGAGTCGGGTTTCTGGCCCCAGACCTAGTACTGCAGGTGACGAGCACTTCGTCGAAGTTCTGATTTGAGGATTGCAAACAAGTTGTGAACCCCAATGAACCCAAGCGCCATGTCTGATGTTCACCACGTGGAGGGACCTCCAAAGGACACCAAAGGTGGTGTATGAGGTCATTGGAGCTTGTGTGCCTCTGAGAGGTAGCTTGGTGTAAGGATTGGTGGTTGAGGGCGACTTGTCAAACGGCCCTCATGCTACCATCATGCTGTGTAACAGAGCACATCTGATGCAAGTTGGAGTGCGTAGCGGACACTACAATGAACCATACTGTACATCTCTCATTGTCCTCTGTTGTATCCTTCCGGCTTGTGTACATCGGCGTGCAGATGACTGGCAAGATGCGACACTACTGGAGTGTCGTCCGGTGGAGCCGACTCACGCTGAAGTCTGCACACACTTTGCTGGAGCCTCAGACGGATGATGTGCTCAGCTCCATTGGCACCCCTCTTCGGCAGTCATGCATCAGGCAGTCACTGTCACCGCAGATGTTACCTGCACACGTCTTGTTCTAGATCTGACTGCACAGTTGCATTTGAAGCGTCATATCCTACTTAGGGTCCGAGTTTCAAGTTATTCAAGCACTGTTGGGACCGAGGTCATTTCAGCCTAGACGCTGCCTGGGTTTAGGCAGCCATGACTCCTTGTTATATGTCTGGATGGTTTTGACCGCACGACTCCGTTTGTAGTGTGGTATATTTAGGTATGGTCCAGTTTTGAGGGAAAACGGATGATGCCTGAGTTTGGGGTCGTCGGGTGTCTAGCAGGGTTCTCTGAGAAAACCCTGCTTGCGAGAAAATAGGTGATTTTTCTGATTGGTTTGTTCGCTAAGTAACAAGCTCTGCAGAGCTGAGATAGAGCTAGTTGTCGGAGGGGTCTCCCATTGTTGTTTTTTCTCAGTTGCTAATCACACATTTCTCAGTTATGTCTGCCTTTCTGGCGCTAACTCCTCAACACGCAGTTTTCCTCTCACAAGTGACAGAGCAGCTAGAAGGGGGCTGCAGTGCAAAGCAACGACCGTGGGGCCATGCCTACTCCAACCATGCAATAGCCCCAATCAGCCACTCTATACTAGTTTTTAGCTCAGTATCAAAGCCAGACCACAGCGGAAGCAACAGATCTTAGCAAAAGTGAGGTGTACAGGTCCCTTTCTACCCCGCCGGTCCCATAAGTGCGTCCGTGCAGAGGAAACTCTACCAGATTTCTCCTCCCAGATTAGCCCACCGTGTGGCGTCGTCAAAACGCTCCGGACGCGATGGAAATGCTGCCAATCATTTTTTGGCAGCATTGATCGCGCGACGGTGGTAGCATTTGCAAACTTGCGGCTGGCGAATCGACAGGCAACACCGTGACGGCACTGACGCACACGGTGACCGTGCCAAAGCAAGGAAAGTCTCTTATCTCACTACCTTCCTCCTTCCCTTGCTGTTGCTGCCATGGTAGTAGTGGCACCTTGCACTGCAGCAACCGCAACAGCATCAACAGCGCAGCCGCAACTACCGCAGCAGCCAGCCGCAACAGCCAAAGCAGCAGCTGTGGCTATAACAGAGCCACGGCCGCACCAGTAGTAGCAGCGCAATTGAGTCTGCTGTAGCAACTACAGCAGCCGTAGCAGCTGCACTAGTGCCGATAGCCACAGCAGCCACAGCAACCGCAACAGCCGCGGCAGCCGCAACAGCCATAGCAACCACGGCAGCCACAGCAGTTGCAACAACCGTAGCAGCCATAGCATCGGCGCAGCCGTAGCAGCCGCACAGCCGTACCAGCCACAACAGCCTTGTAGCCACAGTAGCCATGTAGCCGCAGCAGCCGCGTAGCCACAGCAGTCGCAACAGCCATGACAAGGTACAACTACCGTAGTAGCCACGGCAGCCGCGACAGCCGCAGCAGGTGCAACAGCCACAACAGCCATAGCAGCCGCAGCAGCTGCCGCATTCAAAACTATAGCACCAGCACCAACAGCAGCGAGGTGGCCACAAGGGCGGCAACACCCCGTTGTAGACGTCAGCAACAGCAAGGTGTTGGTGATTTTGGCAAGAGTGAACCAACCTTGGTGCTGATGTCACTGCTGACGTTAGCAACAAGGTAAAAGAAAAGAAACACATAAAAAGGGGAAAAGAAAACCAAAAAAATGGGAGAACCATGACTGGAAGCCCCAGTGGGAAGGATCCTCCTCTATTGAAGGACCCAGTGGTCCTCCCTTCCTATAGCAGTTGCAACAGCTACAACAGCAACAACAGTAGCAAAAGCAGCCGCTGCTACAATAGCAGTAGTCGCGTGAATAGCACCAGCAGCCATCGCTATAGCAGCAGCAGTAGCAACCGCAGCAACAAATGCAACTGCAACAACAGTAACAGCCTCTGCTAGAGCAACAGCCTCTGCATCAGCAGCAACAGCCACAGTAGCACATGCAGCTACAAGAGCAGTAGCAGCTACCACCGCTGTTGCAGCAACAGCAACACCAACTGTACCAACACCAGTAGCAGCAGTAGCAACAACGGCATTCATAGCAGAAGCAGGAGGAGTAGCAGCAGCTATAACAACCTGCACGCTTTGTCGCCAACCCTGCTGGCTTGCCACACTCTATTGACGCTATTCGCCAGTGGCTCACAACATTGATACAGCAGCTTGCAGCACTGCAGCTGTAGTTCCATACTAGCATCCCGTCGTCCTTCCTTCCACCCAGGTATGCTAGTTCCGCTATCTCTGCCCGCCATGCACTACTTGGCACAGCAGCAAACCCACCGCCAACGTCAGATTGTGTTTTCAGTCCTCGGCCCCACTTTGGGTGCTCGTCGTAGGCCAGAGGACTTTGATTTCCCGCCCTCACCGCTCCAGGCCGACAAGGAGTTCCGGAGCTGCGAGCTCAGCTTCTGTATCTGGGTGCAGGGTAAGGGTGTGTGGCCATACTACATTCTATCCTAAGACTCCACCCAGGCTGACTAGGTATACGATGTTGGTCATGTCGTGCATGCCCTCGTCCCCGTTGTCCCTCCAGCTACAAACCTCACTCTCGAGCCCTTCTTCGACGACTTTGCTACTGGCTTCCCGACCCTGGAACGCCGTGGCATATCCTTACACGTGCCCATCGCCTATCCAGGGAAGCCAAAGTAAACCGTTTGTTCCAAGAGTTCAACTCCCTTCACATGGGAGAGACTGAGACGGTCACCTCCAACTAGCAACGGACGGAGGACATCCTCTGCCGCCTAGGAGACGTTGCTCCACTCCCTCTATCCGCGCTTATGACCATGAAGCGCGACGCCATAGACGTGTTTTCACCTAGGACGTCCTCATCGCAATGGTAGCCTAGGTCACTCTCATTCTCTGGGCATACGAGCTCTTTCTCTGGATCAAGGAGGCTTGTCAGGAGTCCCGCATACAGCGCACAAAGGCCCTTGCCTCTCCCACCGTCGCCTCAGTGGCTGTTGCCGCCCCCGTAGCAGCTTTGTCCTCTGGCGCCTCGTCGTCAGGGCAGAAGAAGCACAAGGGAAATTAGGGCAAGGGCCAACAGCACCAGTCAACTGGGTCCAATGGTGGCGGTTCGGTCTACCACAACTTTGGCTAGTGAGGACACTGGTGGTACACGTGTTCGCTCACGAAGGAAGAGGCACGTGTCATCGCTACCATGCGTCGCCAGCGTGAGCGCTGTCTCACTGCTACTACTTTGGCTGTCGCTGCCCTTGATGCATCCACCCCGACCGGCAGCTTTACCCCTTTGACAATCGTACTTGCCCTGCCATCGACAGCTTTGCCGTAGCACCATCCCTAGCCGTTGGCGCCCCTCCTTCCGTTATCAGCGCATCCCTCCTTTTTCCCGGGTTGAGGCACTATCACGCCACAGTCAGTCTCCTCCCTTGGACCCTCCACTCGTGAGCGCCACTTGGAGAAGCTCATCGAGCTCCAACTCAGACTGCCTCGCCCTCCTCCCGAGTGAAGTGCTAGTTGCTTCACGGCCTATTCCCCTGCCCTGCCCTCCATGACAGAGTCTGGACTGTGGTTGTGCCTTGTATCCTCGTCCGTCTCGTCGTCCCCCTAGCCCTCCCTTCCTACTATGTGTGAAGACGTCACTTGGCTAGGTGACTGGCACTCTTGGTTTGTACCCTTGTCCACCACGTCCGTGCCCCTTTCCCACTGCCTTGTGTCGGTTAGCGACCTGGTGACACCAGTCCAGGATCCGGCCGGGACCTGGATCATCGACTCTGGGGCCACACATCACATGAAGGCCTCGCGTGAGGCCTTCTGTGTCCTTGGTCCCGTTGTCGTTGTATCTGGTGTTCAGAGAGGCTCTGGTCAGGTATTACCTGTCCGCAGCGTCAGTGTTGTTCATTTCCGTGGTCCCGCTGAGGACGTCCTCGTGACCAATGACATCTTTGTCCCTCGTTTTGAGCTCAGCCTCCTGTCTGTCACTGCCCTCGACCACATGAGCATGGACGTCTTGTACTCACGTGGCGTTGGCACTATGTCGTTGCGTTCATCCGGTCATGTCATCTTGCACACCACCACTCGTGGCAACATGTGGGACGGCCCTCGTATGTCCTCCTCGTCGGCCGATACCGGCCACGTGTTTGTCACAAGCATGCCCTCCGGAGAGTAAGACTGGCTCTTGCATAAGTTGCTGCAAAAACACGCTCTAGGATGGCTTGTGCAATGTGGAGTTGGGGTTCTTCCCTTTCTTCTTTTGTGGTTTTTTTCCATACACTCTTCCATGTATAGACTACAGTCAAAAGCTTTATAGGGGACATAGAAGATGTTTCCCCAACGCGATCAACGCACCACTACATGCAAGGAAAAGCCCTGGCCTGCATTCCAGATTGAGCCCACCACTGCCAGTCCAGCTCCCATGTCTGGTGCTTGCGCCATTCAATCAGATGCACCACACCGCTAGAAAGACCCAGACTGCTATCCTCGTCATCAACAACTCTGATGCACACTGGGGCCCATCAGCAGCCCCACTGGCCCTTTTGGCCACATGCTGCAGCTACTGCAACAGCCCACTCCCACTATGACAAGGCACCAGCTGCTGCACCGGCTGACTGTTACAGTATGGCCACCTCTCATATGCTGAATGCAGCGCTCGCTTCAATGCAGTGACCACAGACCACTTCCCCCATGCAACAGCAGCAGCATTTTGTGTTGAATTCAAACTGGCCTAAAATGGCCTTGGTGTCCTTGGCAGAGGAGGCAACAAGGCATGTCATGCTTGGAAAATGACCCAGAGGGGGGTCTTGGAGAAGGTCTATGGGCTTCTTGGGACTCAGGTAGGCAGGTGGTCTTGTCCGACCACCTGCCTACCTTGGTGACCAGCTCAGCAAACTTCAGAGCATTGTGGGAGGTGTGGTAATCCAGCACAGGGGTGTAGCCATTGCCAATCTGGCCAGGATGGCTTATGATAATGACCTGGCAGGTAATGCTGGTAGCCTACCGGCGGGGTCGTTCTTGGAGTCAGAGGCGATCAAACTATGCTCCAGATCCTTCACTGACACATAATTGTCTTTGAAGGCCATATTGCCGCTAGGGGCAGCCTTGGGGAGGGACTTGTGGTGCATCTCCACTGACTTGACCCCAGTGGTCGAGCCAGATGAGGCGAACACCACCACCATGCCGGGCTTGAGGACGCCAGTCTCGACAACTCCCATGGGCTCTGTGGCAATACCGCGGATCTTGTCCACGCCTTGGAGGTGTAGGCAGAGACTCTTTTCCGAGGGGCGCTTAGTCTCGCTCACCTAGTGGAGAGCCTCGAGGACGGTGGGGGCCTTGTACTAGTTGAGGCTGATGGAACGCTCAATCATGTTTTCACCCTCAAAGCCCGAGATGGGCACAAAGGCGGTCTCTTCCGGGTTGTACCGATCTCCCTCAGGCAGGGCGTCACTTCCTTCACAACTGTATCCTAACAGGCCTTGGAGTACCAGGGGTTGGTGGCGTCCATCTTGTTGTGGCAGAAGATCACATGCTTCACAGCCATGGTGAAGGTGAGAAGAGCTTGCTGGCGGGTCTGACCGTCCCTGGAAGAGCCAGCCTAGAAAACACCAGCGGTGGACTGATGAGCATGGTGCAGCTGGCCTGGAAGGTAACTGGTATCATTTCTTGATCAAATCACAATGGCCGGGGTTATGGATGATGGTGCAGGACTAGTTTTTGGTCTCGACCTTCCACAGGATGGTGTTGACGGTTATACCACCCTTGTGCTCGGCATTGAAGCTTTCCAGCACCCATGCCTACTTGAAGGAGCGTTTGTGCATCTTAGCATCACCCTTCTTGAAACACTCAATCACACGCTTGTCAATGTACTCCCCAGCTTGTACATGAGGTGACTGGTGGTGGTGGACTTGACGAGGTCAACATGTCCAATGACCAAAATGTTAATGTGGAACTCTTCATTATCCATGGCTGCAGGGAACCTGGACAAGTCCGAGCTTTCAAATGCAAAGCTATTGAAGAGGAAACCATAGACACAACATGGCAGAGGGTTGCTTTCCCCGTGGGTTTGGGTTGTTTACTCCGTGGTGAAGGCCAGCAAACAAAAAAGAACCAGTAAAAACTGCTGTCATTCGTGAATGATTGCTCTTTTTGTTTCAGAGAATAATCTTGAACATTCTGATGGGCTGTTTCTATGGATACGGTCAACATGTACCACAGGTTTTTCTTTTTCACACATGTTTTGGTGCCACTACATTCCTGGATCATCGGCTGCATGCCTCTTTCCTTGACAGGTCAAACAGAACCAACCAATGGAGCTAATCGGATACAACAATGTGTGGTGGTAGTGCTGCACCTGCATGATGCCCTTTACAATCCAATGGTCTGCATGATCCAGCATTATCACGTAGTTCCCTACTGCTTGTATTTGCTGTAGATAATGCCCCAGGTTAGACCATTTCAATGGGACTAGGACCCAGCCTGCGAATCTATCCAAGTCCGTGGTGTTTGAAAAAGCATTGCAACTCCCCACGGATGCATGCATACGCAATGCCGTGAATCTGAATTGGACAATGGAAAATGGGCGAGCACCGCCAATTTCTCTCTTTTCGTTCTCTTTGGGCGCATTCAACTTTTGCCTGCTGCAGTTCAAGTGTGCCCTCTGAGTCAACGCTATGAGAGAGTAGGGCTCAGCATGATGAGAAAACATTGAAAAATGTAAAAAATTGAATAATGCCTCTGCTGCGCACAAGATGTTTTTGACAGTAAGCAGGACCCGGAGGGTGTATGACAATGGTTGCCATCAGCAGGCATGCCCTGCCATGCTTGGACCTCACCTGAGGTGGTCCTACGGTGTACGACGGGTAGTGGTTGGTGCGGCAGGGTGTTAACCTTTTCCTTGTCAAAAGAAGGTGGGCATGTTCCTGGCTGAAAACATGGAGACATCCTTATTGAATTATTCCACCTGCTTTTCTGTGGCTTGCAACAACCAACCCATGAAAAAGCAACACCAACGTTTGCGGGTCAGGCAAGTGTGTTTTCAAGGGGAATGACAGCAACACTTGCAGGTGCAAGGAACTATTCATCAATGTTGTGAATAATGATGGCCTCACTGAATCATGTGTCCCAAGTAAGTGCGGGTAATAGATACCAAGTGGAGGTGCTGGAGGGGGGGGGGGGGGGGGGGGCACATTCTACAGTTGCATGTACCCGCATTCATCCCTGCAATCCTAATCAGATGGCAGTCCTATGTGCATAAGGGGTAAGGAAGGGGGGGGGGGGGGAGGAGCGTATGAGGCCGGCTAGGTGAGCATGGCATAGATTCGAGGGTTGCATGATTTTGGGGGGGAAGGGGCATTTGGGCAGGGGATAGAGGGTAGGGGGATGTGGCAAGGGGGGGGGGGGGTCTTTTAAACATTGAATGATTAGCTTGAGGCTGGTTGGCAGATAGTGTTGTTTCAATACCCCTGTGGTACATGCAACCTTAGTTACCTCCTGTTTGAAAACATCACTTGTTGCGTCCTTGAATATGTGGGCAATCAATAATCTTGCCAAGTGCATCTCTGAGGAGTACTGAACCAGACAGCCTAACTTAGCGGACTGTATTTCTACACCAGTAGTACTCTCCAAGAAACATTCTCAGCAGACCTCCCTAACATGATTAAATGGGCCCGTATCCTCTGTTGACCCGTTTTGGCTGGAGTTCAGCACAGTCTTCCACTCATTTCCAGCTGAAGTATTCAGTGCTTCCTTCTGTACCCCACAGCAAACCCATTACATTCTTGCACGGTTTGTTGGCAGTGACCCTCAAGATGACACATGCAGATTCTTGATCTTCAACCAATGCTCGGTTGGAAAGTGTATCAATGACATATCAATGTCAATGCTTCTTATCAATGTCAATGCGGCAGATAGCAACGGTTTAGAAAACGGGTCCCAACATGGAAGGCCACCAACCGCTCTTGGTATTGCAACCAAGATAACATATCAGCCTCAAATGAGGGATCCACATTTTAGGTTTGTTTGGTTTGCGACCTCACAAAGTCCGCATGTTGGTCTTTAGTGTCTACCTTTGGTTGGACACTCTGTGAGGAGTCTCAAAGGCAAGAATTGTAAATGGATGCATGCAAGTTACAGGCTTTTATACTTGCAGAGCTTTGCTAAAGGTTGTGCTTGTAGTGGCTCCACTGGAGCCAACCTCAACCTACTGTCCTATTTGGCGCGTCCTTAGACCGCCAAGCGTCATCCTCAAGGCAGGCTCTAGTAAGCCTCCTAGAAGCTTCCTGTCCCAGTTTGGGCCGCAAAGAAAGTTGCGGTTGTCGCGTGGTTTGAATCCGCGACCTATTGTGTGAAGCTTCGGTGCTTATTTGATGGATATGAGAGTGCCAGAAAGTGACAAAAATGGTTTGCTTGATAAAAATCATCTGGCATAACACTTGCTTAGAGGATGTTTTGCAGGTTCCAACAAACTTTACGGAACTTGTTGCGGAGTCCGTTTGAGTGAGATGTGGATTTCCAAAGTTTGGAGATCATGGGTCGGGTTCAAGTGACGACCTGAGCACTTTGAGCTCAAAAGGCGGCACGATTATTAGCCAGGACGGCTGAGAGCGGCCTTCAAGGAGAAAAGGCGGTTGGAGGACCTCCAAGAGAGTTCAAGGAAGGTGCAGACAATGATTTTTGGTCGTCCAAGTGGTGTGAGACATAATTCTCTTGTGTGACAAGGCGACTACCGCTCATCCCGCTAGGCCAGGAGAGTGTGCTAGAGGGTAGACTTTGACAGAGTGTATCTCCGTGCTCCCAAGGCAAAATGAGGCATATAAGGGCTTGTTAGAAAGCTGTGACAATGCACTTTCTCAATCAATAGTTGATTTAGACATTTGCATCCTCTGCAAACCTACATTTGTTTCTGTAATTTCTATCTATGCAACCTGCAACCCCCTCTGATAAACAGTTGGTCCTACCTTGCGGCTCTTCGTGAGCCTGATCACCTCCCTGAGGGCTGCACCAGTCGGTGAAGGCGGCCTTCCTTGGCTACTACACCATAGGATACCGCCTGTACAACCTCACCACTCGCAAGATTATCTGTAGCCGCGTCATCGTCTTTCAAGAGGACCTGATGGGCTGGACTTGGAGCCCTATGACTTCCGTTCGACATGCTCCCACACTTGTACCTGAAGTGGGAGAAGTTCCGGTAGCAGAAGAGGACAGTGCGGAAGATGGCGGTGACAGCGGTAACGCCAAGGAGGTGGAGGGAGCTGAGAAGGAGAAGGAGCCAGCAGCCGAATCTGATGAGGAGGAGCAACAAAACAACGTACAGCAGCTGCCACGACGATCCGCACGCATCAACAAAGGTGCAAAGGACAGTGGGGAGCCGCTGAGGCGATCAGAACGCCTCCCAAGCAAAGAGAGACCGTTGGAGGAGTTGGTGAACCTCTGCACCATTTCACCACCAACAGAGTCATCTGATCTCGAGCTTCTCTTCCTCACAGTCACCAATGACCCAGCCACGTTCGCTGAGGCCATGCGTAGCGCCGAGGCGGCAGAATGGCGTGCCGCAACAGACGTGGAGTATAGTGCGCTGATGAAGAACGGCACCTGGACCCTCGAGGAAGCTCCACGTGGCAGCCGGGTGATCGGATACCGATGGATCTTCAGGCGCAAGCGTGGTGCGGATGGTAAGTTGCTCAGGTACAAAACACGGCTGGTTGCAAAGGAGTATGCGCAGACTGAGGGTGTGGATTACAATGAGACATTAGTACCTGTTGCAAAGTTCCCATCCATCCAAGCGATCCTCGCACTTGCTGCTGCTATGGACTGTTGGCCTGAGGGTGAGTGTGCACCCTGGAGGGTCCCTAGCAGTGGCTGGTTCACACCACCAACTGTTTTTGGAGAGACTGAAACTATGGAGGCAACTGGTTCAAGGATGGCAAAATCTGGTCAGAGAGTGAGGCAATAGTTTTGGCCTCAATTGACTGGGAATTAACACTTGATCAAGGCTCACAAGCAGTGGCATTTTATAGCCACTGATCTAAACTTTCCAGAACACCAAAGCATGCCAGATTTGGAGCTTCCTAGCAGATTCTATGGCTTCTAGAGTGCTCCTTGGTAGGCTGTCCTTTTCCCACCTAGGAAGGCTTCCCTTCCCTCCTCTAGAAGCTTCTGCCCCTTCCTAGATTCCTCAGCTTGCTTCTAGTAGGAGGGAAGGTGTCCAGAAGATCAAGACACCTCTAGATGCCTTGTAGGACAAGTCACCCCTTCTAGAAGGTGTGCCACCTTCCTGGACCCTCACCTGGCCTTCTAGAAACTTAAAGAGGAACTCTAGAGGTTGAGCTAGCTTCCTGGCATCTATTTTCCACCTCCCTTGAGGCAGGGCAGAATTTCATCTTGTGGGACTTGAACCCGGGCCCCTGCCTCTAGAGGTGGACACCATTAA
Source organism: Penium margaritaceum (assembly GCA_023375785.1). NCBI lineage: Eukaryota > Viridiplantae > Streptophyta > Zygnematophyceae > Desmidiales > Peniaceae > Penium > Penium margaritaceum. The sequence goes on from SZWC01003398.1 coordinate 83,420, forward strand.
CCACTAAGCCACTAAGGCTTGTCTTTTTGGTGTTCCTTTTTGGAGTCACTCCTGCCATGGTGAGGAGCATCATTCCAACAATCTCCCCCTTGCGC
>SZWC01003398.1:87478-98462 GCA_023375785.1 Penium margaritaceum
AGCGTGAAATCAAGCTGGCTTTGAACCCCTTAGAGGCGTGGGCCCATAACCCTTTGTTGGCCTGAGGGTGAGTGTGCACCCTGGAGGGTCCCTAGCAGTGGCTGGTTCACACCACCAACTGTTTTTGCAGAGACTGAAACTGTGGAGGCAACTGGTTCAAGGATGGCAAAATCTGGTCAGAGAGTGAGGCAATAGTTTTGGCCTCAATTGACTGGGAATTAACACTTGATCAAGGCTCACAAGCAGTGGCATTTTATAGCCACTGATCTAAGCTTTCCAGAACACCAAAGCATGCCAGATTTGGAGCTTCCTAGCAGATTCTATGGCTTCTAGAGTGCTCCTTGGTAGGCTGTCCTTTTCCCACCTAGGAAGGCTTCCCTTCCCTCCTCTAGAAGCTTCTGCCCCTTCCTAGATTCCTCAGCTTGCTTCTAGTAGGAGGGAAGGTGTCCAGAAGATCAAGACACCTCTAGATGCCTTGTAGGACAAGTCACCCCTTCTAGAAGGTGTGCCACCTTCCTGGACCCTCACCTGGCCTTCTAGAAACTTAAAGAGGAACTCTAGAGGTTGAGCTAGCTTCCTGGCATCTATTTTCTACCTCCCTTGAGGCAGGGCAGAATTTCATTTTATGGGACTTGAACCCGGGCCCCTGCCTCTAGAGGTGGACACCATTAACCACTAAGCCACTAAGGCTTGTCTTTTTGGTGTTCCTTTTTGGAGTCACTCCTGCCATGGTGAGGAGCATCATTCCAACATGGACTAGGATGTGCACCAAATGGATTTCACTTGTGCATTTCTGAATGGTGACCTTGAGGAGGATGTGTACATGGAGCAGCCGGAGGGGTATGTGGTGGAGGGAAAGGAGGATTTGGACTGCAAGCTTGTGAAGGCCCTCTACACCGTGAAGCAAGCCCCGCGAGCACGGTACCACACGATGGATGAGCAGCTGGCTGGCATTGGCTCTGTGCGCAGTGAAGCAGATCATGCTGTCTATGGGCGCACACAAGAGGCAAGCCAGATCATCATCTTGCTCTATGTTGATGATCTGCTCATTACATCTGACTCTAAGTCTCTTTTGGACGATGTGAAGCAGGCCCTTGCTGCCAGGTTTGACATCAAGGACATGGGAGAGCTCAGTTACTACCTTGGCCTTCAGGTCAAGCGCGACCGGCAGCAGCAGACTTTGGAGCTGTTGCAAATCACGTAAGTTTGCGACATCGTTAAGCGCTTCAACTTGGCAGGAGCGCGCAAGGCCGCTACACCAGTGGAAGTGGGAGCAAAGCTGAGCATGAAGCAAACTCCCCACGGCAGGCAAGAGGGAAGCCGCATGCAAGCAGTGCCATACCAAGAAACTGCTGGAAGCCCCATGTGCGCAGCAGTCGCCACGCACATCGACATCAGCCAAGCAGTGGGAGTTCTTAGCAAGTTCTGCGTGAATCCGGGCGTGCCGCATTGGGAGGCGGTTAAGAGGGTGTTGCGCTACCCGGAAAGCAGCAGCAGCCTTTGCCTTACCTTCAACAGAATCAACAGCCCCATCCTCATCAGCGACATTGACGCAGATTGGGGAGGTGACCTGGACACAAGGAGGTCGACCAGTGGGTTCGTGTTTGTACACAAAGGAGGTGCAATCAGCTGGAAGAGCAAGAAGCAAGAGTGCGTTGCCCTCTCCTCCACTGAAGCAAAGTACATCACCCTGAGTGAAGCAGCAAAGGAAGTTGTGTGGCTGTGTGAGATGCTAGCAAGCCTTGGAGAGCAGCAGACCACAGCTACCACCATCTATTGTGACAACATGAGCGCCATTGCTTTGACAAAGAACGCCGAGTTTCACGCGCGCACCAAGGACATCGACTTGCGGTACCAGTTCATCCGCGAGCTCGTGGCAAAGCAGGTGGTACAGATCAAGTTCTGCTCTTCAAGTATGATGCTGGAAGAATTTCTGACCAAGCCGCTGGTAGCGCACTGCTTTCAACAGCTGGGGGGACATTACGGACTTGTGTGACTTACATTCTCTCAAAGTGGGAGAATGATGGATATGAGAGTGCCAGGAAGTGACAAAAATAGGTCGCTCGATAAAAATCATCTGGCATAACAGTTGCTTAGAAGATGATTCATAGGTTCCAACAAAATTTACGGAACTCGTTTTGGAGTCCGTTTGAGTGAGATATGGATTTCCAAAGTTTGGAGATCATGGGTCAGGTTCAAGTGACGACCTGAGCACTTTGAGCTCAAAAGGGGACACGATTATTGGTTTTCAAGGAGAAAAGGCGGCTGGAGGACCTCCAAGAGACTTCAAGGAGGATGCAGACAATGATTGTTAGTCGTTCAAGTGGTGTGAGACATTATTCTCTAGAGTGACAAGGTGACTGCCGCTCATCCCGCTAGGCCAGGAGAGTGTGCTAGAGGGTAGACTTTGACAGAGTGTATCTCAGTGCTCCCTAGGCAAAACGAGGCATATAAGGGCTTGTTAGAAAGCTGTGACAATGGAATTTCTCAATCAAGAGTCGATTAGACATTCGCGGCCCCTGCAAACCTGCATTTGCTTCCGTAATTTCTGTCTGTGCAACCTGCAACCCCCTCTCACAAACAGTTGGTCCTTCATAGGCGGCTCTTAGTGAGCCTAATCATCTGTCTGAGGGCTACCCCAGTTTCCATCACCATTCAATTAGGCCACAAAGGTATGATTCCTATTATGATCCATAAAGAACATATCCATTATGGGTAGTGCATTCCTGGACCATCTTAGAACAGACCAAGGGGACATACTCCATAGATCAGTGCATGCCTTGTCTGTCTGTGCAGCTAGAGAGCTAGGCAGCGGACAAGGTGCATACCATTTCAACAAATCTCTCCCTTGCACCTCTTTCCACCTGTTTCTCACTAGGCTCCATCAATGCCTTCGGGCTCACCCTTCCTCTGCCGCACTCCTCATGCTGAATCCACGAATGCCTGCATAGTGCAAGTCGCTCTCCAACGGCTTTTTCATGCACTCATCAAGCATACTCTTAGTTCCGTAGTGCTACAATTCCACCACGTTCTTCATGACCAGGTCACGTGAGTATTGGTAGCGTATGTCGATGTGCTTTGTTCACCAGGAGATGATCTCGTGTTCAACCATTGAGATGGCGCTCATGTTGTGCATGTGTACCACTGTGGCGTCCTTCTGTGGCACGGTCATTTTGCCAAGCAGGCTATGCAGCCAGTGAGTCTCCTTGCACAACATAATCTGCCTCAGCCGTGGACACGAAAACACAATCCTGCTTCCTACTCGTGCATGAGATGGTAGCACCATTCAAGATGCACACGTATCCTGAGGTGGATTTTTGGTCAAGATTTCCACCCCAATCAGCATCGGTGTAGCACTTCAGGCAAAGGGGGTCTGTACCTTCTTGGCCTCCAAGGATGAGGCCCATGTGATGTGTCTTTTGCAGGTAGCGCAAGATGCGCTTGACTTCCTGCAAATGCTTTAGCCATGGGTTGGCCACAAATCTGCTCACTTGTTCCACAACATAGCAGATGTCCGCACGAGTCCTTACCATGACGTACATGATACTACCCACGGCGGACTAGAAACAGATGTCTTGCATCTCCCTTTGTTCTGCTTTGTTTCTTAGCGACATGGAGGCCTCCACCTTTGTATCGGTTGTTATTGGGGTGCCAACAGGTTTGTAGTCTTCCATGTGATAGCGCTTCATAACCTCACCAATGTTTTTGGTTTGGTTGAGTTTGATGATGCCTGCTGCTCTGTTGCGGTGGATGGCAATGCCAAGGTAGTACTTTAGAGGCCCCGTGTCCTTCATCTTGAACCTTTTTCTGAGGTCAGACTTCAACTCATCCAGCAGCTCAACCAAAGACGAGCAGATGATCAGATCATCCGCATACAGCGCAACGAGCATCAGTCCTCTCCCATCATCACACACGTACATGCTTGGGTCATTCTCGCAATGCGTGAAGGAGAGACCGGTCATGAAACTGTTCATCTCTTTGTACCAACTTGTGATTAGAGCGCCTTCACCAACTTGTACACCTTGTCCTTGGAAGCTTTGACTCCTTCGGGCACCTCCATAAGCACTTCATTCTTGAGCTTCCCATAAAGAAAAGCTATCCTCACGTCCACCTGGTGTATCTCCAGGTTCTTTGTGGCTACAATGCAAAGGAGAGAGCGGATGGAGGCAAAGGTCACAACGAGCACAAATGTCTCATCATAGTTGGAGCCCGGACGTTGAGAGAACCCCTAAGCCACTACCCTTGCCTTGAACTTTTCGATGCTGCTGTCTTGCTTCTCCTTCACTCAGAGGACCCACTTGGATCACAACACGTGGGCCTTGTCAGGTCTATCCACCAGCACCTACATGCCATTCTTGGCAATGGACGCGAACACGCTGTCCACTGCCTCCTTCCACTTGGCCGCATCCGGGCCATTCATCGCCTCTGGCACTATGGATGGCTCTTCCCAAGCCATGCACGACTAGCTAAGGACAGTCGAATTGTCCTCATATCGCAAAGGTGTTTTCTTTGGTTGCAAACAATGCCAGGGTGCTGGTGCGGCTTTTCACTTTGGTGCAGGTACTTCCACGGGTGGTGGTGTGTCGTTGTTGTCGTCATCGTCAGAAGATTCGTTAGACTCCAAGTAAAACTCGGAAGCCCCGGACACCTTGGTTTCCACGTCCATGTGAGATGCCACCTTATCCTCCACATCTACAATCTCATCCCCACCACCTGCAGGCAAAGTGAGCCAGTTTTCAGGTGCTTGGCCTCCGGACTCAAGCAAAACTATCTAATCTCTCGCTTTGGGAGCAAGGATCAGGTTCAGTAGCTCTCCCTTTCCAAGGGTGTGTTTGACAAACACGACCTTGCCTGTTGCTTGGTCCCAAAGCCGATAGGCTTTGTGAGACATGTCGTACCCAACCATGACGCACTTCTTAGAACGTGCGTTAAGCTTGCCTCTGCCTTCTCTTGATTGGATCTTCACCCATGTTGTTGACATGAACACCTTCAGATGAGATGCGTTGGGATTCTTTCCAGACCATGCTTCTTGTAGGGTCTTCCGCTGCTTGTCCTACTCCTTTCCACGCTTCCACAAGGTGGTTGCTGGTGTGAGGTTCAAGAGGTAGCATGCCGTTGTTGCTGCTTCTGTCCAAAAACGAGGTGGGAGCTTGGCGGTGAAGAGCATACTTTGCACCATGCTGAGCAGGGTCTTGCTCATCTTTTTGGTAATGCTGTTGCTTTGGGGGTTGTAAGGAGTGCTTTACTTGTGGCGGATGCAATGATGCTTGAGCTAAGGCTTGCATGCCTCTTGCTCACCCCCGTTGTCACTTTGGAGCGTCTTCACTTTCTTGGACGTTTGTTTCTTGATGCACGAAACTGTGTATCAAGTGCAACACATGCTCTGCTCATTGACCTCCTCTCCCAAACGGCTTCTTCTTTGCCTTCCCTTGGAGGTATGGTTCACACAATGTACACCTTTTGCAATGCTTCATGGTGCACCCTTCCATTCCACGGACTACCTCTTGCTCCCACATCTTCTGTAGTGTGTTGTTGGTCACGTGGCCAAATTGCCGGTGCCCATGCTCAGCATCAGTGTCCTTGGTTGATGAGGCGGCCGCAACGGTCGCCGGTGGTGCATCCTTTGGCTCCAGTGCAACTATCTTGGTGGCATATGTGAGTCCCTCGTCCGACGCCTTGGTGACTTTGGTTTGAAGCACGTAGAGGGCGTCGACTCTTGGAACTTGAAGCATGAGGTCGTCTTTGGTGTACAAAATCTAGATGTCCTTGTTTTTTTTAGCCACGGCTTCCTTGTTGGTGAACACCACTGTCATGGTGTTGTCAGTGATTTGTGAGACTGACAACAAGTTGGCTACAAAGGAGGGAACGTACACCACCTTTTGAAGGCTGACCGCCTTCTCTGCACCGTTCATGTCAAACGTGATCACCTTGTCCCCTCCACCCATGGCTTGGACGACGCCGTCGTTCGCACACTTGATATGCATGACAGATTTGGCCATGGAGACAAATCCACCCTTCTCTTTTGATCAGTGGTGGTTGGTGCTCGAGTCAAGGGCAAATGCCACGGGCCTAAGGATCGCTGCCCCCTTCATGGGCAACCATCTAGCCATCATGTTGGTGAGCTCCATCTTCTCCTTCACACCTTTGTTCCCGCCTTCTTTCTTTGGACTACGACATTCCCTAGCCCAGTGCCCAGCCCTGCCACCGTGGTGACAGTTGCCGGGCTTCTTGGAACTCTTCCCGCCACCATTGCCTTTCCCTCCACCTCCACCACTTCCGCTGCTGCTTGACTAGAGCAAGAGCTTGAACCTTGTCCACCAAAGCGAGAGGCATAGGTTGAGATGTTTTCCTCACTACCACTATGTCGCATGGACTCGTTGCGGACGTGTTCGACCACAACCTCATACATCAGATCTGCCTCCTTCCAACCGCCAACTACAGTGATCAAGGACCCCCAGTTTCTTGGCAACGCCATTAGAAGGATCATAGCACGCATATTCTAGTCGATAATCAAATCCATTTGCTGGACCTTTTGCAGCACGTTGTTGAACGACTGCAAAAATGCGGATACGGATTCTACATCATGTCATACACGTGTCAATACACGCGTATCGATTCTCCTTCGCTCACCCTCATCGACATCAACCTTTGGAAGATGAGGAGTCGGTTTTCTAGGGTATTTGATTGATGCACGGGTGAGAGTTTTGCGTAGGCCTGTGTAGCCAAACCGCATCCTGTGATGTGGGAGTGTTCAGTCTCGTTGATGGACGTCACAAGTATGGCGAGAGCCATGTTGTTCTTCATCATCCATGTTGCAAGGTCAGCCGTATGTGTCGTCAGCATCGCATCGATGGCTGCTGTCTCGGTCCCTTTTAGGATGTAGAGGTAGCCATGCATGTTCATGAGAATCTCAAACTGCCATTTCCACAAGAGAAAACCTGTCCCTGTGAATTTGGACATACCCGCCTCAAGACAGGCTTGATTCTGATCCGCCATTTTTGGCGGTTACTCGTCTTCTCTGCTTCGCTGCTACTCTGCTTTGTTGAGGCCAATGAGGCTGATGAGGCTACTGGCTACGACTTTTGTCAAAGGTGCACTTGGTTCCGTTGCATATCCCTCTTGCCGATGATCGCCTAAGGGGATGGTGCCGTTGTAAGAGAACAGACTCGGCGTCATACGATGTAGGGTACAGGCTTTTATACTTGCAGAGCTTTGCTAAAGTTTCTGCTTGTAGTGGCTCCACTGAAGCCAACCATAACCTACAGTCCTACTTGGCGCGTCCTTCGACCGCCAATTGTCATCCTCAAGGCAGGCTCTAGTAAGCTTCCTAGAAGCTTCCTGTCCCAGTTTGGGCCGCAAAGAAAGTTACAGAGATCATGGGGTTTGAACCCAAAACCTATCTTATGAGACTTCACAACTTTTCAACTGGGCCACAAAGGTATGGTTCCTATGATGACCCACAGGCCACATACCTATTATGGGCAGTGCATTCGTGGCCCATCTCAAAACAGACCAAGGAGACATACTCAATAGAGCAGTGCAGGCTTTGTCTGTATGTGCAGCTAGCCAGCTAGGCAGTGGACAAGGTGCATACCATTTCAACATTCCACTCGTTTCTAGCTGAAGTATTCAGTGCCTCCTTCTGTACCCCACAACAAATCCATTCTATTCTTGCACGGTTTTTTGGCCGTAACCCTCGAGAGGACATATGCAGATTCTTGATCTTCAACCCATGCTCAGTTGGCAAGTGTATCATTGACTGCAAGGGGGACTATTCGTGACTTTGTCCACCTGGGTATTCAAATGGTCAAAGATCTACTGATGGAGCCAGAACTTGTGTGTCAGGTGAGTGGCAACAGATTTCCAGGGCATCTCCTCCCTTGCATGGACATGGAAGGCAGTACAATCAAGCTAAGCAATTGAAAAGTCATGTTAAAGGAGTCTTTCATTGCTCTAATGAGTAGTACGTGGGGAGCACAGGAAGAGACCAAAGGTGCGGGCATGAGCATGTGGCTGACAGTATTAGAGAGGGAGAAGGGTTCAAAACTGTGGGTGGCAGTGTCAACCCGGAGTAATGTGGTGACAAGACATTGATGCCGCCGCAAGGCAACGGTGGTTTGGTTTAGGCAGCGGCAAAAGTAGCTGGAACCATCAGGGGCGGTGACCAAGTGATCACATACCACTTCCATCAGCGACCACATACTCAACACAACACAGTACCCTGGCTCAAACATGGTGCACACCATGATTTGAGCAGGTTCAGTCCGAAACATGGCCCCTATGCAAGGGATCAACGAGTTTTAAACACACGAGCCATTCTGAATCTCCAACTTTGATTTCCTATGTCCAGGTTCTGAACTGGAAATCCTGATGACCTAAGATTCATCCGAGATGCACCACAATCCCCTTTCTTCCATATAGCTCATCGACTTCATGCCAAGGCTCCCAACTTTGAACAGCAGTCGTGTTTATTGGCCTAACAGATGTATTTGTTTAGTTTTGCATAATCTCATTGGTCGGTTTTATGTAGCTGTTCTACTCCGATCCATTCCAAGGGTTCCTGTCTCTGCTAGGACTAGAACATGTCCAGGATTTTTTCATGCTGTATTATGCAAAGTAGGGACACACAGCTGTGCAAGGAAGAAGCTCGGACTGTTGGCCACATTTTTAATGACACAGTGATGTAATCCCTGTAGATGAAGGTGAAACATAGAAATTGTCTTTCTAACCATCAATTCATTTAATAATAACACCCTGGATTGACCAATGTGACAAAACAAAGAAAGCACATTATTGCATTTCCACGTTGTGGAATGATCATTTTTCATTGCAAACCACACACACCCACACACCCCCACACCCACAGACCCACCCACCCACCCACCCATCCACACACACACACACACACACACACACACACACACACACACACATACACACACATACACCCACACAGACGCACATGCACACACACACACACACACACACACCCACACACACACACACACACACACATACACACACATACACCCACACAGACGCACATGCACACACACACACACACACACACACCCACACACACACACACACACACACATACACACACATACACCCACACAGACGCACATGCACACACACACACACACACACACACCCACACACACACACACACACACACATACACACACATACACCCACACAGACGCACATGCACACACACACACACACACACACACCCACACACACACACACACACACACATACACACACATACACCCACACAGACGCACATGCACACACACACACACACACACACACCCACACACACACACACACACACACATACACACACATACACCCACACAGACGCACATGCACACACACACACACACACACACACCCACACACACACACACACACACACATACACACACATACACCCACACAGACGCACATGCACACACACACACACACACACACACCCACACACACACACACACACACACATACACACACATACACCCACACAGACGCACATGCACACACACACACACACACACACACCCACACACACACACACACACACACATACACACACATACACCCACACAGACGCACATGCACACACACACACACACACACACACCCACACACACACACACACACACACATACACACACATACACCCACACAGACGCACATGCACACACACACACACACACACACACCCACACACACACACACACACACACATACACACACATACACCCACACAGACGCACATGCACACACACACACACACACACACACCCACACACACACACACACACACACATACACACACATACACCCACACAGACGCACATGCACACACACACACACACACACACACCCACACACACACACACACACACACATACACACACATACACCCACACAGACGCACATGCACACACACACACACACACACACACCCACACACACACACACACACACACATACACACACATACACCCACACAGACGCACACGCACACACACACACACACACACACACACACACACCCACACAGACACACACACACACACACACACACACACACACACACACACACACACACACACACACACACACACACACACACACACACACACACACACACACACACACACACACACACACACACACGTGCACGCACATGTACACAGACATGCAAATGCACACGTCCATGTTTACAGAAGAGCAACTAAGTCGCAACATCTGAGTTGGAGTCGATGCATTTACCAGTGGGGAATCCCAAGAGTCGGAAGATTCAGAAAGAGTCAGGTCACCAGAAAATGTGTTGGATGATAGTAAAGACAAAAATAGTGCATATTGTACATTTTATGGCTAATACATAGTGACACTTTCAACCTTTGAAGACACTTACAGATGAAAAAACATAATTTTCCGTGATCCATGTGTGTTGTGGATCCAGGTTTACTGCTCGGGCTGTATGGTTACCCCTCCTAAAGTAGGAAGTATTGCTTCCATAACTTCCTGCAGGTCTGACACTTCCCCATTGATCGCAGGTAGTCCCGCAAATCAGTCAAATTGCAGGACTACCTGCGCGCCTACTGATGCGCTGGCAGTCCTGCGCATCTATCCGGATGCTTTATGGCCAAGAAAGATCATCGTGCAAGAGGATTGATGCACAGGGCTGCCTGTGTATCAACTGACGCATAGGCAGTCCCGGGCGTCTATCTGGATGCTGCGGAGGCCGAGAAAGGTCATTGTGCAGCCGGAATAACGTGCAGGACTGCCTGCACATCTTGAGACGCAGGCACCTTCTTCTTTCTACCACACCCACCAGTTCTCTTTCATAGAAGAATCCCCCATCCACCTACCTGCCAGTTTGTGTCGAAACCAGCAGGTGGGGGGTGGGGTTTTGTGCACTTGGCAAACATGACTTCCGTGCCCCCCCCCCCCCCCCCCCCCCCCCCCC
>SZWC01003398.1:98630-109907 GCA_023375785.1 Penium margaritaceum
CCCCCCCCCCCCCCCCCCCCACCCCTCCCAGAAAGCGCCTGGGTGGAAGCCCTCTGTGCGCCTCCCCAAAAGCGTCATTGATAGCGTCAACGTTGGGTCAATGCTATCAACGTGCCAGTGCCAATGCTTGCCCCAAGTGTCCCAAGTCAAGCCCTTCATGGGCACACACACACACACACACACACACACACACACACACACACACACACACACACACACACACACACACACACACACACACACACAAACATGCACACATCAGAAACAAAATTGAGGTCCAATTTCTGCTTGCATTCCGAATACGCAGATGTTCTTTGCTTCAGGCATCATCATTTGCTTTTCATATCAGTCTGCCATCAATCATTCCTATGCCTTTCACCTTTCTGCTGCCACCAACTCGTCCTTGAATTCCAGCCCTTGGGATGTGTGAGCATTGTGCATTTTCCCGTGCAGGCCTGCTTTTGTCTGAAAAGACGTACACTGTTAATACAGCAAACCTTGTTGGAGAATTTGAACGTGCTCCGCCAGCTGTACCTTGCTCAAACATGGCAATAAAACGCCCTTGGTCAAGGCTCAACTCAAAACTGGGACTTTGGTGATTTTCTGGAAATTCTGGACAGAGACTCGGTCGTTTGAACAACAACATTTGTGAAGCACTCAAACCGCCATCTTAGGAGGCCTGAGGTGGCTCGCTGGAAAGCTTAGGAGTTCTAGAACATCTCAGAAAGTTTTGGCATCAACGGTGAAGCATGGAAAACGTGGCACTGCTCCAAAGTGAGGGTGGTCACTTGTGAGAGTTAACCTGGTTGAGATCAAAGGCACAATAATCACTCGGATAGAAATTTTTTTAAACACAAGTGATGGAAACTGGGGCAGCCCTCAGGGAGGTGATCTGGCTCACTAAGAGACACCTAGGCAGGACCAACTGTTTGTGAGAGGGGGTTGCAGGTGGAACAGATAGAAATAACGAAAGGGAATGTAGGTTTGCAGAGGATGTGAATGTCTGAATCCACTCTTGATTGAGAAATTCCATTGTCACAGCGCTCTAACAAGCCCTTAAATTCCTCATTTGGCCTAGGGAGCACTGAGATACACTCTGTCAAAGTCTACCTTCTAGCACACTCTCCTGGCCTAGCGGGATGAGCGGCAGTCACCTTGTCATACAAGAGAATTATGTCTCACACCACTTGGACGACCAACAGTCATTGTCTGCACCTTCCTTGAAGTCTCTTGGAGGTCATCCAGCCGCCTTTTCTTCTTGAAGGCCGCTCTCAGCCGTCCTGGCCAATAATCCTGCCGCCTTTTGAGCTCAAAGTGCTCAGGTTGTCAGTTGAACCCGATCCATGATCTCCAAACTTTGGAAATCCATATCTCACTCAAACAGACTCCGGAACGAGTTCTGTAAAGTGTGTTGCAACCTGTGAAACATCCTCTAAGCAACTGTTATTACAGATGATTTTTATCAAGAAACCTATTTTTGTCACTTCCTGGCACTCTCATATCCATCATTCTCCCACTTTGCAAGAGTAGAAATCACACAAGTCCGCACTGTCCCCTCAGCTGTTGAAAGCGGTGCACTCCCAGTGGCTTGGTCAGAAATTCTGCCAGCATCATGCTTGAAGGGCAGAACTTGATCTACACCACCTGCTTTGCCACGAGCTCGCGGATGAAGTGGTACCGCAAGTCGATGTCCTTGGTGCGAGCGTGAAACTCGGCATTCTTCGTGAGAGCAATGGCGCTCATGTTGTCACAGTAGATGGTGGTGGCTGTGGTCTACTGCTGTCCAAGACTTGCTAGCATCTCACGCAGCCACACAACTTCCTTTGGTGCTTCACTCAGGGCGATGTACTCTGCTTCGGTGGAGGAGAGGGCAACACACTCTTGTTTCTTACTCCTCCAGCTGATTGCACCTCCCCCGAGGACAAACACGAACCCACTGGTCGACCTCCTTGTGTCCAGGTCACCTCCACAATCTGCGTCACTCTAGCCAATGAGCATGGGGCTGTTGTTTCCGTTGAAGGTGAGGCAAAGGCTGCTGCTGCTGTCCAGGTAGCGCAACACCCGCTTAACCGCCTCCGAATGCAGCACGCCGGGATTTGCGCAAAACTTGTTGAGAACTCCCACTGCTTGGCTGATGTCAAAGCGCGTGCCGACTACTACATACATGAGGCTCCCAACTGCTGCTTGGTATGGCACTGCTTGCATGCGGCTGCCCTCTTGCCTGCCATGGGGAGTCTGCGTCATGCTCAGCTTTGCTCCCACTTCCAGTGGTGTAGCGGCCTTGCACGCTCCTGCCATGTTGAAGCGCTTAACGATATCGCTCACGTACATGCTCTGCGACAACTCCAAAGTCTGCTGCTGCCGGTCGCGCTTGATGTGAAGGCCAAGGTAGTAACTGAGCTCGCCCATGTCCTTCATGTCAAACCTGGCAGCAAGGGACTGCTTCACATTGTCTAAAAGAGACTTGGAGTCAGATGCAATGAGCAGATCATCAACATAGAGGAAGATGATGATCTGGCTTGCCACTTGTGTGCGCCCATGGACAGCATGGTCTGTTTCATTGCGCACAAAGCCAAGTCTAGCCAACTGCTCATCCATCTTGTGGTACCATGCTCGCTTAGCTTGCTTCAGGCCGTAGATGGCCTTCATGAGCTTGCACATTAAATCCTCCTTTCCCTCCACCACATACCCCTCCGGCTGCTCCATGTACACATCCTCCTCGAGGTCACCATTCAGAAATGCACAAGTCACATCCATTTGGTGCACCTCCCAGTCCATATCAGCAGCAAGTGCGAAGATCGCTCGAATGGATGGGAACTTTGCGACAGATGCAAATGTCTCATTGTAATCCACACCCTCAGTCTGCGCATACCCTTTGCAACCAGCCGTGCTTTGTACCTGAGCATCTTACCATCCGCACCACGCTTGCGCCTCAAGATCCACCAGCATCCGATAACCCGGCTGCCACGTGGAGCTTCTTCGAGGGTCCAGGTGCCGTTCTTCATGAGCGCACCATACTCCTTGTCTGTTGCGGCACGCCAATGTGTCACCTTGGCGCTACGTGTGGCTTTAGCCAATGTGGCTGGGTCATCGGTGACTTTGAAGAAGAGAAGCTCAAGACTAGACGGCTCCGTTGGTGGTGGAACGGTGCATAGGTTCACCAGCTCCTCCAATCGCCGCTGTTTTCTTGCGAGGCGTTTGGATCACCTCAGCGGCTCCCCACTATCCTTTGCACCTTTGTTGATGCATGCAGACCGTCGTGGCAGCTGTTGTACATTGTTGTTTTGCTCCTCCTCATAAGATTGGGCTGCTGGCTTCTTCTCCTTCTCAGCTCCCTCCACCTCCTTGTCATTGCCGCTGTCACTGCCATCATTTGTACTGTCCTCTTCTGCAACCGGAACTTCTCCCACTTCAGGTGCAAGTGTGGGAGGAAGTGGAACAGCAGTCGTAGGGCTCCAAGTCTAGCCCTTCACGTCCTCTTGGAAGACGACGTCGCAGCTGCGGATGACTTTGCGAGCTGCAAGGTTGTAGAGGCGGTATCCTATGGTGTGGTAGCCGAGGAAGGCCGCCTTCACAGACTTTGTGTTCAGCTTGTTGCGGTTGCCAGTAGGCATGTGCACAAATGCACCACACCCGAATTACTTTCCGGTGCGTCAATGTTGGCTTGGGTCCTGTCCATGCCTCCTCCGGTGTCATCAGTGGCACGGCGCACGTGGGACTCTGGTTTTACAAGTACACGGCAGTGTTGACCGCTTCCGCCCAAAAGGTTGACGGGAACTCCGCGTCTTTGGGTATGCTCCAAACACGCTCCATAAGCGTGCGGTTTGCGCATCCAGCCACGTTGTTCAGCTACGATATTTAAAGGTGGGGTGACCTAGTGCCCGATCCTGTGACGCTTGAGGAAGGTGCGAAAGTCGTTGGAAAGGTACTCTCCTACACCATCAGTCCAAAGAACTTTCAAATGCCTGCCACTCTCATTCTGTGCAGCAGCAATCCACACCTTGAAAGCATCAAAGAACTCATCCTTGCCAACCAGGAAGGACACCCACGTCTTCCTCGACTTGTCATCAATGAACGTGACAAAGTACAACTTGCCAGACAAGGACTGTGATGGCATGGGACTGCACAAATCAGAGTGAAGGAGTGAGAGAAGATCAGCAGCCCCCTTCCCTTCCCCCGTGAAAGAAGCGCGGGCTTGCTTCCCTTCAATGCAGCTCTCACAAGCTGATGCACCAGGCTGCTTCACCTCCTTGAGCTCCAGGCCGCGGACCATCTGCTGCATGGAGATAATGGCACCAAAGCCGAGGTCATTGAGCCTACGGTGCCACAGGCCGATGTCGTGTTTTCCCTCTCTCGCTGGCAACGCTAAGTCGGCTTCCTTCTCCGACGCCACGTAGAGGCGGTAAAGACCGTCCTCCTTGCTCGCTTTTGCAAGCACACGGCCTGCATGGGGAGAGATGGTGCAGCCTCCAATGTCAAAGCAAACCTGCATGCCTTCGGAGATGAGAGATGAGACAGAGAGGAGGTTAGCTGCTAGCCCCGGAACATGGAGCACTCCCTTCACACGACGTTCCACGTGCTTACCCTCAACAGAAGCACAAAACACAATCGCCATTTGCACATGGTTGTCCCACATGTACACTCGACGAGGCTCAATGACGGTGTAAACAATGAACCACTCGTGGCAACACGTCATGTGCCACGTGGCTCCCAACTTGATGATCCAGAACAGGGCGGTGTTGTCGGAGACATGCAGGACCCGGATAGTTGTCACAGATCACCTCTCCCAATCTGCAGCGTTCCCAAAAGGGTCGGACTCTTTTCACGCTCCCACTCTAGCTGCAAGGTCCGCCTTCTTCTTCCAGCATTCGCGTGCCCAATAGCCCGGCTTCTTGCAGTAGTGGCAGTTCCCCGTCTTCTTCCCTCCTCCGCCGTTGCACCTGGTTGGTGCAGTGCACCCCCATGACCAGAGTTGGTGATGAGAGCGACGTCTTATCCGCTTCTGCCCTCTTCTCTGTTGCACCGCTCCTCCTCGAATAGCAGGCTCTCCTCCACATCATTGAGGTAGATCTTGTGGCCACGCTTGTCCAGGGCAAGAATGAGAGGAGTGTAGCTGCTAGGTAGACCACAAAGGATGGTTAGCATGAGCACACGGTCCTTGACAGGGTCCTCAATTGCAGCAAGCTGGTCAGAGAGAGACTTCATCATGTTGATGTGGTCAATCATGGATCCGGACTCATCCATCTTCACAGTGCGAAAGCAACAACGCAGGTGCATATTCATGAGGATTGAATTGAAAGTATAAGTGGAATGAACCTTTTTCAAAACGTCCTTTGGCGTGATGATGGATATGAGAGTGCCAGAAAGTGACAAAAATAGGTTGCTCGATAAAACTCATCTGGCATGACAGCTGCATAGAGGATGTTTCACAGGTTCTAACGCACTTTACGGAACTTGATTTGGAGTCCGTTTGAGTGAGATATGGATTTCCAAAGTTTGGAGATCGTGGGTCGGGTTCAAGTGACGACGTGAGCACTTAGAGCTCAAAAGGCGGCAGGATTATTTGCCAGGACGGCTGAGAGCGGTCTTCAAGGAGAAAAGACGGCTGGAGGACGTCCAAGAGACTTCAAGGAAGGACCAGTCCATGATTATTAGCCGTGCAGGCCGTGCGAGACATAATTCTCTTGTGTGACAAGGTGACTGCCGCTCATCCCGCTAGGCTAGGAGTGTGCTAGAGGGTGAGCTTTGACAGAGTGGATCTCAGTGCTCCCTTAGCCAAATGAGGCATATAAGGGCTTGTTAGAAAGCTGTGATGATGTACTTTTTCACACAATAGTCAATTCAGACATTTGGGTTCTCTGCAGACCTGCATTTGCTTCCGTACTTTCTGTTTGTGCAACCTACAACTCCCTCTCACAAACAGTTGTTCCTGCCTAGGCGGCTCTTAGTGAGCCTGATCACCTCCCTGAGGGCTGCCCCAGTTTCCATCAGTGGTATCAGAGCTAGAACAAGGCTTTGTCTCATCCTTGAGGCATACCTTGCACCTTGTTGTGTGAGAGAGCCGTTTGAGGAGAGAACGTTGCACTACCATGGCGACATCCGCTTCTGTTGTGGCCGGCGTCAACATCGCCAAGTTCGAAGGCAAGAACTTCTTCAACTGGAGCAACAACATGAAGATGGTGCTGATGGAGAAGGGTCTCTGGAGCCAGGTGGATGAGAAGGAGAAGGAACCAGCAAAAAGCTCCCTCTCCCCTGTCGAGGCCCGTACCTACCGCGAGAAGCGTGACCGCGCCCTCGCTACCATCTACCTCCACCTCGCCGAACGGCAGCAACTCCTCGTCCATGGCATCCTCACGCCAAAGGAGGTTTGGAAAAATCTTGAGTCCACTTATGCTTCCAAGTCAATCCTCATGAATATGCAGCTGCGTCGTCGCTTTCACATTGTGAAGATGGATGAGTCCGGATCCATGATTGACTACATCAACATGGTGAAGTCTCTCTCTCACCAGCTTGCTGCGATTGAGGACCCTGTCAAGGAGCGTGTGCTCATGCTCACCATCCTTCTGGTCTTCCTAGCAGCTACACTCCTCTCATTGTTGCCCTGGACCAGCGTGGCGACAAGCTCTCCCTCGATGATGTGGAGGAGAGCCTGTTGTTTGAGGAGGAGCGGCGCAAGGGAGAAGAGGGTGGAAGCGGACTGGACGTCGCTCTCATCACCAACTTTGGTCATGGGGGCGGTGCTACACCAACCAGGAGCAACGGCGGAGGAGGAAAAAAGAAGGGCAACTGCCACTACTGCAAGAAGCCGGGCCATTGGGCGCGCGAATGCCGGAAGAAGAAGGCGGACCTTGCGGCTGGAGTGGGAGCAGGAAAACAGTCCGACGCTTCCGCGAACGCAGCAGATTGGGAGAGTGGATTTGTGACCACCATCCGGGTCCTACATGTCTGCGACACCACCGCCCTGTTCTGGATCATCGACTTGGGAGCCACACGGCACATGACGTGTCGCCGGGAGTGGTTCGTTGTCTACACCGTCATTGAGCCTCGTCCGGTGTACATGGGGGATAACCATGTGCAAATGGCGGTTGGGGAGGGTGAGATTGTGTTTTGTGCTTCTGTTGAGGGCAAGCACGTGGAACGTCGTGTGAAGGAGGTGCTCCATGTTCCGGGGTTGGCAGCTAACCTCCTCTCTGTATCATCTTTCATCTCCGAAGGCATGCAGGTTTGCTTCAAGAATGGTGGCTGCACCATCTCTGCAAGTGCGGGGCATGTGCTTGCAAAAGCGGACAAGGAGGACGGTCTTTACCGCCTCTACGTGGCATCGGAGAAGGAAGCCGACTCAGCGTTCGCAGCAAGAGAGGGAAAACACGACATCGGCCTGTGGCACCGCCGGCTTGGTCACCTCGGCTTTGGCGCCATCATCTCCATGCAACAGATGGTCCGCAGCCTGGAGCTCAAGGGGGTGAAGCAGCCTGGTGCATCGGCTTGTGAGAGCTGCATCGAAGGGAAGCAAGCCCGCTCTCCTTTCACACGGGAAGGGAAGGGCGCGACTGAGCTTCTCTCACTCGTTCACTCTGATTTGTGTGGTCCCATGCCATCACAATCCTTGTCTGGCAAGTTGTACTTTGTCACGTTCATTGATGACAAGTCGAGGAAGACGTGGGTGTCATTCCTGGCTCGAAAGGATGAGTGCTTTGATGCTTTCAAGGTGTGGATTGCTGCTGCACAGAATGAGAGTGGCAGGCGGTTGAAGGTGCTTCGCACCGATGGTGGAGGAGAGTACCTCTCCAACGAGATCCGCACCTTCCTCAAGCATCGTGGGATCAAGCACGAGGTCATCCCACCTGGAACACCGCAGCTGAACGGCATGGCTGAACGCGCGAACCGCACACTCATGGAGCGTGTTCATAGCATGCTCCAAGACGCGGAGCTCCCGCCAACCTTCTGGGCGGAAGCGGTCAACACTGCCGTGTACCTGAAAAACCGGAGTCCCACGCGGGCGATGCCGCTGATGACACTGGAGGAGGCGTGGACGGGATGCAAGCCGATAGTGTCACACCTGAAAGTCTTCGGGTGTGGCGCATTCGTGCACGTGCCCGCCGGAAGCCGTAACAAGCTGGACGCAAAATCGGTGAAGGCCGCCTTCCTCGGCTACAACACCATGGGATACCGCTTCTACAACCTCGCTGCTCGCAAGATCATCCACAGCCGCAACGTCGTCTTTCAAGAGGACGTGAAGGGCTGGACTTGGAGCCCTATGACTGCTGTTCCACTTGCTCCCGCACTTGTACCTAAAGTGGGAGAAGTACCGGTAGCAGAAGAGGGCGGTGCGGAAGATGGCGGTGACAGCGGCAAGGACAAGGAGGTGGAGGGAGCTAAGAAGGAGAAGGAGCCGGCAGCGGAATCTGATGAGGAGGAGTAGCAAAGCAATGCACAGCAGCTGCCACGACGGTCCGCACATCTCAACAAAGGTACAAAGGACAGTGGGGAGCCGCTGAGGCGATCCGAGCGCCTCGCAAGCAAACAGAGGCCGTTGGAGGAGCTGGTGAACTTGTGCACCGTTCCACCACCAACGGAGTCGTCTGACCTCGAGCTTGTCTTCCTCACAGTCACCGATGAACCAGCCACATTCGCTGAAGCCATGCACAGCGCCGAGGCGGCAGATTGGCATATCGCAGCAGATGAGGAGTATGGTGCGCTCATGAAGAACGGCACCTGGACTCTCGAGGAGGCTCCACGCGGCAGCCGGATGATCGGATGCCGGTGGATCTTCAGGCGCAAGCGTGGTGCGGATGGTAAGGTGCTCAGGTACAAACACGGCTGGTTGCAAAGGGGTATGCACAGACTGAGGGTGTGGATTACAATGAGACATTTGCACCTGTCGCGAAGTTCCCATCCATCCGAGCAATCCTCGCTCTTGCTGCTGCTATGGACTGGGAGGTGCACCAAATGGATGTGACTTGTGCATTTCTGAATGGTGACCTCGAGGAGGATGTGTACATGGAGCAGCTGGAGGGGTATGTGGTGGAGGGAAAGGCGGATTTGGTGTGCAAGCTTGTGAAGGCCCTCTACGGCCTGAAGCAAGCACCACGAGCATGGTACCACAAGATGGATGAGCAGCTAGCTGGCATTGGCTTTGTGCGCAGTGAAGCAGACCATGCTGTCTATGGGCGCACACAAGAGGAAAACCAGATCATCATCTTGCTCTATGTTGATGATCTGCTCATTGCATCTGACTCGAAGTCTCTTTTGGACAATGTGAAGCAGTCCCTTGCTGCCAGGTTTGACATGAAAGACATGGGAGAGCTCTGTTACTACCTTGGCCTTCAGGTCTAGCGTGACCGGCAGCAGCATACTTTGGAGTTGTCGCAGAGCACGTACGTGAGCGACATCATCAAGCGCTTCAACATGGCAGGAGCACGCAAAGCAACAACACCACAGGAAGTGGGAGCGAAGCTGAGCATGACACAAACTCCCCGTGGCATGCAAGAGAGCAGGCGCATGGAAGCAGTGCCGTACCAAGCAGCAGTTGGAAGCCTCATGTATGCAGCAGTCGGCACGCGCCTCGACATCACCCAAGCAGTGGGAGTGTTAAGCAAGTTCTGCGCAAATCCGGGCGTGCCGCATTGGGAGGCGGTCAAGCGAGTGCTGCGCTACCTCGACAGCAGCAGCAACCTTTGCCTCACCTTCAATGGCAACAACAGTCCCATCCTCATCGACTACAGTGACGCAAATTGGGGAGGTGACCTGGACACAAGGAGGTCAACCAGTGGGTTTGTGTTTGTGCTCGGGGGAGGTGCAATCAGTTGGAGGAGCAAGAAGCAAGAGTGCGTCGCCCTCTCCTCCATCGGAGCAGAGTACATCGCCCTGAGTGAAGCAGCAAAGGAAGCCGTGTGGCTGCGTGAGCTGCTGGCAAGCCTTGGACAGAAGCAGACCACAGCGACCACCATCTACTGTGACAACATGAGCGCCATTGCTCTGACCAAGAACGCCGAGTTTCACGCCCGCACCAAGCACATCGACCTGCGGTACCACTTCATCCGCGAGCTCGTGGCAAAGCAGGTGGTGCAGATCAAGTTCTGCCCTTCAAGCATGATGTTGGCAGACTTCCTGACCAAGCCGCTGGCAGCGCACCGCTTTCAGCAGCTGAGGGGACAATGCGGACTTGTGTGATTTTTATTCTCGCAAAGTGGGAGAATGATGGATATGAGAGTGCCAGAAAGTGACAAAAATAGGTTGCTCGATAAAAATCATCTGGCATGACAGNGGAGCAAGAAGCAAGAGTGCGTCGCCCTCTCCTCCACCGAAGCAGAGTACATCGCCCTGAGTGAAGCAGCAAAGGAAGCCGTGTGGCTGCGTGAGCTGCTGGCAAGCCTTGGACAGAAGCAGACCACAGCGACCACCATCTACTGTGACAACATGAGCGCCATTGCTCTGACCAAGAACGCCGAGTTTCACGCCCGCACCAAGCACATCGACCTGCGGTACCACTTCATCCGCGAGCTCGTGGCAAAGCAGGTGGTGCAGATCAAGTTCTGCCCTTCAAGCATGATGTTGGCAGACTTCCTGACCAAGCCGCTGGCAGCGCACCGCTTTCAGCAGCTGAGGGGACAATGCGGACTCGTGTGATTTTTATTCTCGCAAAGTGGGAGAATGATGGATATGAGAGTGCCAGAAAGTGACAAAAATAGGTTGCTTGATAAAAATCATCTGGCATGAAAGTTTCAAAGAGGATGTTTGACAGGTTCTAACGCACTTTATGGAACTTGATTTGGAGTCCGTTTGAGTGAGATATGGATTTCCAAAGTTTGGAGATCATGGGTCGGGTTCAAGTGACGACCTGAGCACTTTGAGCTCAAAATGCGGCAGGATTATTGGCCAGGACTGCTGAGAGCGGCCTTCAAGGAGAAAAGACGGCTGGAAGACGTCCAAGAGACTTCAAGGAAGGACCAGTCCATGATTATTAGCAGTGCAGGCCGTGCGAGACATAATTCTCTTGTGTGACAAGGTGACTGCCGCTCATCCCGCTAGGCTAGGAGTGTGCTAGAGGGTGAGCTTTGATAGAGTGGATCTCAGTGCTCCCTTACCCAAATGAGGCATATAAGGGCTCGTTAGAAAGCTGTGATGATGAACGTTCTCACTCAAGAGTTGATTTAGACATTCGCGTTCTCTGCAAACCTACATTTGCTTCCGTAATTTCTGTCTGTGCAACCTGCAACTCCCTCTCACAAACAGTTGTTCCTGCCTAGACGGCTCTTAGTGAGCCTGATCACCTCC